>NQII01007751.1:67761-119456 GCA_002778355.1 Clitarchus hookeri | reverse complement strand
CTCCGCAATGGGATAGGCCCCGAGAAGCTAATGGCTAACAAATTACCAACTTCTAGTAAACATTTTTAAAGTGTTCATTCAAAATAAAGAAACTACCTAAGTTTTATAAATGGATTAAAAAATTAATCACTAGACTCATACACACACACACACACACCCACACACACACACACACACAGAATTTAAATAACATTTATTCAAGAACCACACACAAAATCAAATTTTACATTTATATACATGTTTAATAAAGTTAGGAGACTCTAGGATAGATTAGCTGGATGTCCATTTTTTCAGCTGCTGTACACTGCCTATATCCAGCAGTAGGTAATCTTCAGTTATGTTGTCGCATCCCGAGCCACGAAAGGGTNGTACACTGCCTATATCCAGCAGTAGGTAATCTTCAGTTATGTTGTCGCATCCCGAGCCACGAAAGGGTGATGTCTACAAGCCCTGGCCGTTAAAGGGTGATGTCTAGGAGTCCTGGAAGAGTACCCATCTCGCCGAGTTCCGTTTGGAGTATCCAAGTTCGAGCCGGGTGCGGTTTACTTCTTCACTGTAGGTTGGAGCGTATTAAAAAAAACATTACCCATTTGCCTACAAGCATTGCAGCCCATCACTGCATCGCTCTCTTTTGGCAATTCAATCCCATATTTTTTGGCCCTCATCGAATCGCACCATAGCCTTGGGTGAGGTTGACGAGGAAACCTTGGTACTATTTCATTCCAATCACAGTGATAGCACTGTTCATACCCTCCAAAGCACAAGGTGCACTTGGTAGAAGTTGACATATTGGCTTGATACAATCAGTATAACTATGGTGCATCGACGTTCATGCCGAAGCTTATAAGCGAGTCATCGGAAAATAAATGGATAAAACAAAAGTAGATATTATTATTTTTTTTCATTATCAGATACAAGTAAGGATGAGTGAATTTTATGTGGTGTCTATTTAATGTGTGTGTGTATGTGTATGTGTGTGGGGGGGGGGTGTCTGTGACAATAGTTCATTTAAAATTAAAGTGAGATTGGCTTGTTATGTGTAGTAAGAGTGAGGTCTTTGTGCAGAGTTTAAAATGACTTGAGATTTGCATCAGTTCAAAGTGTTTGAATATAGCCCTTGTGAACCACTGTACGGAGGCCGCGGTAGCAATATACCGTACCTCCTTCGATATTAAATGAAATATATTCTTAGAGAGAAAAGCGTCCGGTTGATCCAAATCCGCCAGTTCCACGTTCAGATTTACCAAAATCAATTGACGACACTACTGTCACAATGGGTTTGGTATAAGGTAGTACCAAAAGTTGAGCGATACGCTCACCAGTACGGATATTAATAGGAGTACTAGTAGGATTAAAGGCGCAAACATGTAATTCACCTGTATAATCAGTGTCACATACACCAGCGTAAAGTAATAAACCTCTTCTTCCAGTTGATGTTCTTGTAGTCATATATCCAAAATGCCCAGGAGGATATTGAATCTTCAATCCTAATGGTATAGGATAAAATTCACCTGGAGCTAAACTGTAATCTTCTACTGCATGAAGATCACCACCTGCAGAACCACCAGTTGCATATTTTGGTTCTATTGCCTTTGGGTGTGTCTTCTCAACTAACAAGATTGGAATCTCTTCCCATGAAGTCATACTGAAATTTATATCGTATAATTATGCTCCTTATATATACGATTCCTTATCATGGACTTTGATCAAGGGGAAATCGTCTGATAGGAGCACATTGCGTTCGTACCTCGTTTAATTCCCTGCACGCTCTCTGCACTGAGAGGTTCTATTAGGTAGCTCTGTTGACTGCACATCTCACTGTAAATGTGGTGTCTATTTAAAGTGTGTGTGTGCCAATTTAAAGTAAAGTTTAAAATGAATTAATTGGTTTAGTTTTAAAGTGTTTGAATTGTTTGAATAGCTTGTTGTTTGGTATATATTCAATTTTTTGTAGCTTGTTGTTTGGTATATATTCAATTTTTTGTACCTAACTACAAATCTCACAATTGGTTTAGTTTAGAGAATCATCATCATAACTGGTTTAGCTTAAAATTACAATGGCTCATTTCAAATTAAAGTGGTAGAGGTAACTTTATATAAATAAATAAACAGATAAATAAAAAATATATATATATATATATTTTTTTTTTCATTTTTAGTTACATTAAAATTCTTATTCAAATTCTTCACCTCGCTGCTTCCTCGCTGCTTCCTCGGTGTATCCTATTTCTTTCTGAAAACAAAAACAAATTCAATTTTATGTACAGATTTTTTTTTCCACCTGGGTAATGTGACACGATCGGCCGCTACAAACACTCACTTTGGCTTTCTGATGATGAGTTCTTTTGAACTCTTAATTTTTAACGATGGGTCGTATGTCACATACGGCCCATCGTCCCAATTCTCTTCAGAAGAGGACGGTGGGGAAGGGGGGGGCGAGGTTTTTATCTCCCCAGATGCCCTACATTTGTATAGGTGCCTCTCAATTCTCGAGCGCAAAATCATATGCGCTCGGTTAAGAGGGCACTGAATGAACGGGTCATCCGGGTCCTCGTACATCTTTGACCTGAAACACAAAACCATCGTGAACCACCAATACTAGTCGATTATAGTTATGAAAATAACCTCGCTTAAAATAAAGAAAAAATGTATACATTACTTATGTTGGTAAGAGTACCTTTTATTAATCTGTTGATCCATGTCTTGGTATACGTGGGTAGATGTTGTCATATGATGCGCCACCGTTGTACTGACCACATCGAGTCCAGGCCGAGCTTATAAGCAAATCATCGGAAAAAAAATGGATAAAACAAAAGTAGATATTTTTTTTTTTGATATCACCAACCCGATTGAATCTCGAGTGTAGAGAGGTGTAATGGCCATGGAGTTAGGGGGGGGGGCTATAAATTCTAGACAACTTTCAAATAAAGCAAACAAAACTTAATCTCGCAGCTGCAAAGAGAGGTGAATCATATAGCAGTTTTCCCAGCCTGTCTCTTGTGACACACTAACATTTGTGGGCACCTTGCAGTTGCTTCACCTTTCAAATAACAAGAACAAAACGAAAGATCCCTACACAAACTCATGATTCCAAGAAATTAATACATGAAATGCATAAATTATAATCCCTCAGTGTAAGCCAGTGAAGACTTTATGTCTTGATTTTTTTTTAAAATTCATTATTATTTACACAACTCATTTCACTAGCTGGTTATTGGTTTTGGATTTAAAATGTAATTGAATCGTTGTTGGATACACAATACGCCATAATTACCGAAATTTTAAACAAATCACTTTCCGCAATGGGATCGCCCCCCGAGAAATTAGCGGGTAAAAAATTACCAATTTCCAGTAAACTTTTTTAAAGTGTTTAAAGTAGTTTTGCTGTTTGCCTCAGTTTATGACTTTTGATCTTTTGTTTGGTAGTAAGAGGAAGTAACGAATCGTTCCTCCCTTGCCAATATATATTGTCTCCATAACAACACAAAAAATACCACCTATCTCACAACTCTTGATAACTTTTTTCATACCCGACTGAGAATCTCACAACTGGTTTAGTTTAGAGAACTATCATCAGAATAAACAAAATGTTAAAATGACAATAGCACATTTAAATTTAAAATGTGATTGACTGGCTGTGTGTAATGTCTGTTTAAAATGACAATGAGTAGCTGTTTGGGTCAATTTAAAATCTTATGGAAACCTTGGGGATACACTCAATTCTACAACTTTCATAAAAACAAACAAAATGAAACATCCCTGCATAAACTCTCGTGATTCCAAGGCATTGATATATGAAATGTATTAATTATAATCACTCACTGCTAGCTGGTTATTGGTTTTGGATTTAAAATCTAAATTAATCCTTCTTTTTTAAGTTATTCAATAGGAAAATTTTAGCAACAAGTCGTTTTTCATGTAGATACGCACAAAGAAACTTTTGGTAAAGTAACCAATTGTTCCGTTTTCAGTTTGGATACGCCACAGGAAATAATTAGGTATTTTTATAAATGTTTTTAAAAGATAAATGAATACGTGAATCGGAACAAATGAAGTTTTGTGGCAATTTCCACCTGTCGTCTTGGATATGCAAACCCACCACTTTTCAATTCAAGTCGTTTTTCATGTAGATACGCACAAAGAAACTTTTGGTAAAGTAACCAATTGTTCCGTTTTCAGTTTGGATACGCCACAGGAAACAATTAGGTATTTTTATAAATGTTTTTAAAAGATAAATGAATACGCGAATCGGAACAAATGAGGCTTGGTGGCAATTTCCACCTGTCATTTTGGATATGCAAACCCTCCACTTTTAAATTCGGGTCGTTTTTCATGTGGATATGCACAAATAAACTTTTGGTAAAAAACAGGTAATTACAGGCAGGCTGGATACGCAGGAAGAAATTTTGCATTTGTTTTGGCCTTCTCAGGACTTAGTTTGGATACGAAATCGACGACTTTTTGGGTGGATTTTATGTATCATTGGATACGCAATATAATGTTTTTTTGGTGATTTGGATACGCAATACGAAATAATCACCATGACATGTTTGCAATAACTATTAAAATATCTCAGAAGAGTTCAAATGTATGCTCTGCGCTGTAGCATGTTCCAAAATAAGACATTCTTATAAATAGCGTGGCTTCTTTTTGCCATTGAACTTGTCATTACGTTGTAATAAAAATTAATAAATCTTCTTATTAAGCTTAAATATTAACATTAAATTTCTATGACACTCAAGGGGAAAAAAGACACCTTTGTATCAAAGGGGTTTCATTGTATATTAAAATTCCGAACTACCAAATAATGCATATACGTAATAGGTGAAAAATATCAAACGTTTTAAAATGTAACGTCATTAGGAAATACTGCCAGTAGCTACCTTAAAGAAATATATGGCATGACAACTCAAAATATTTGTATAAATGGTAAGATCTTCAAATTGAACTGAATACTTCAAAACTAATACGTGAGTGTTACTTTGTTAACGTAAAGTTGCCAAGCTACTCTGCTCAATACACGCTCAGTGACATTACCTTCAACGGCGGCCAAGTTCATGTATTCGAAGGCAACCTTGAAGTAAGCAGGAAATTCATCCAGTACTGCATTACACTGCTTGATGCGTACCAACAACACAAATCCTGGAACAGGCCACGAATAACTCAGTGTCAATAAGTATTTCACCAATTATGAAGAAAAATATTTCTTTCAGATGAGAGATTTCATACCTTTATTCATCAATATTAACATCAAGCTTACAAAAATATTATATCCCATATAATTNGGTGAGAGATTTCATACCTTTATTCATCAATCTTAACATCAAGCTTACAAAAATATTATATCCCATATAATTTCATAAGGCATCCTGGAACATAACTGACATCGTCANATTAACATCAAGCTTACAAAAATATTATATCCCATATAATTTCATAAGGCATCCTGGAACATAACTGACATCGTCAAATTAGTTTTTTCAATAGACTGCACTACGCAAAAGTAATTTATTGTGGTCCAAAATAATTTTAATTCAACAATGACGTCTTTCAAACAATATAAATACACACAGACATTTCGATGGAAGTATAAATAGCGCTAAATCAAAGTACAGTTAAACACATTGTCTTTTCTTACATATAAAATTCTATCTAAGTATCTATCTATTATGAGAATTTATTTTCTGGAGGTGGTAGCTTTCTTCGTTGCATTAAAAGATACTGCATCTTTAAGGTGAAAAATTCGTGAACTACTAACGTATACATTAACTTTTATTCTAGGTTTGTGACTTTTCCCTTGCTACTGGCCATCNGAAAAATTCGTGAACTACTAACGTATACATTAACTTTTATTCTAGGTTTGTGACTTTTCCCTTGCTACTGGCCATCATCGTCTGTGTGTCGTTGACGTAAAATTGCATAACTTGAAAAATTCCTGCGCTTTTCTGCTTCAATGTATACCANCCATCGTCTGTGTGTCGTTGACGTAAAATTGCATAACTTGAAAAATTCCTGCGCTTTTCTGCTTCAATGTATACCAATATAAAAAATATATATTTGCATCATAACAAGAATAATTTCCAAGTATTAATAATGGACAAGTTTTAAAAGAAGTTTAATTTCAAAACTATATAAAATGGGAAATTGCACGTAATTGTCCTCTTATTAGTTTATTTGAATATGCTTAAGTTAATACCGACTTAATTATCTACAACACATACACAGAACTTTAATTATAAAGCATAGTTAAGTATCAATACAAGAGCTATGGACTATCTCTACATTTTCTCATTGGCGACTGTCATTAGTAACTTAATAATTATTACTTAGCTTTGTAAAAAACCATTGAACTGTAGAGTGAAAAATATCATAGCTATATGATTCGAGTTTTCATTTGGGTAAAGAGATANTGAAATATCGGCGACAAATGTATCCCTCGCTCAGTAATGTTGCGAAACGGAGGCCGCAGGAACTGTGGCTTTCTTGCGAGGGCGTTCGTGGAAGTTTTCCCCGTCTGCCCTTCTATCTCGACCGGGAGTCTCGAGAACCGAACGCAGGCCATTAAAAGAGATTTGTGGCCCCGCGGGCAGAAGGAAGTTGACCTCTGGGAGCCTCTGTCTGCGGGGAAGGTATGACGTCTGGGAGCGACGCGGATTGAAGAGGTCCGAGACGCCAGGGAAATAACGAACTCGACCGCTGCTCCTAAGGCGTTGTCATTAAATCCCACGTCTCTGGGACGTTCCACCTCGTTATGCCATTTAGCAGCACGCTGATTTGCGATGTGTGGCGTTTCTGCGCTTTCATTCGTTCCGAAGCTCTAACTCGGGAAAATTCGAGGATTCGTTTGGAGTTGCAAGAAAACAAGTTCTGCTCTGGGATAACACAAATGAAGCAAACAGTGAACAAACACGTGGGGCTCGATTGTCTAGTCTAGTTTACACAATTTTTATAGTCTTCGTCAACATACGTTGTACTTTTTTTACAGTGCAGAGCCAAAGGGTACATTTTGCAGCTCGTGGTAGTCAGCCAGACACAAGGCCTATACCCAGACTATCGCACAACCAATCAGAGAATGGGTACGCCCAGATCAAAGGGACCGCCACGCCATTTAGTGTCTTTGTGTATTTACTCTGTGATTGTACGCTTGATTGAAGCTTGATTCAAGCTCACTCGTTTGCACAACAGACTTGCTGCAAGCTTACAGGCTTGCCACGGTAAATCTCGACTCAAGCTTGAATCAAGCCGATTATGCTATCGGGGGACTGGACAGACGTACTCGACAGCAATTCGGCGGTTTATCTGTCTTCTGAACAGGCGATTGTCCGAAACGGTACGATAACTAACGTTCTGTATCTCACACGTTTCACCACTGCCTTTCTCACGTTGCCATAAAAGCTGCACATTCCAAGTATTGTACTTATGGTTAAAGGAATGTGTCATTTCAACGTTTTATATGGGTGCGGTAATGCAGTTGACACAGTTACAGTTATGTAGGATGTTTGCAGTTAATTGAGCACTTAAATTAAATACCAGTTTACTATATACTGTAATGACGCAATATTCTTAATTTCTGGGATACGTGTTTAAATTTCTTTCGTTTTTCTTAAGCTTTGGAAAGTATCGTAATATTTTTATTGGGTTTGAAGTTTAAAGCCGTGGTGGCTCGTTTCCCGTGATAGTTTGTTTATCTGGCATACGGGTGGGTGCCGTCTTACTTTTATCGGGACGTTTGTCGTTTCGTTTCAAATATCGTGGTTTTCAGTTTTTGTGAAGCGTCAGCATTATTTAGATACTGTCAGATTGTGTCAACAAGTTTTATACGAGAAGTTATTTTCTGTGGATGTTGACGGCGCAGTATTAGTTCCTGCGGCGTAGTTACGATAACGTGTTGAGAGCGGGACACAACGCAGTTTGGATGACGCTGCTGGCAGATGCCGGATGCGGTGCCCTTATCATAGGAGAAGGGGGCGATAGGCCTGCATAATAAATACTAGTGGTGTCTATCGCTTAAGAAAGAAAAAGTAACCAACCGTCGGAGAAGACGCATCGGACGTGAAGAATTTCACCCACACCGGCAAGCACCAGTGACCATAAAATCTTTTTTTTCACATTTCGTTTCGGCTTAAACTAACCTAATTCTATTAAATTATTTCCGCCGGTGTGGGGGGTCGTTAGGGTGCCAGGAGGGAACGAACATCCCTCCTGTCTTGCGATGCAAGTTTTGAGACATTAATAATCTGTAAACGACTGTGGCGCTGGTCTGTACTTGTATATTTATCTCTGAACGGTTCGTACTCTGCATACTGGAAATTCGTATGTGAACTGTGTCATTTAAATGATAAATAAAGTATAGAACAAAATACGCTGGAACTTGAACTTATTTCTTCATTAATCGGCGTCAATTGTACTGAGTCTTGTGTTCCACCTTTGAGCAAGGCGTGGCAACGTAACATCGGCTGTAACTAGCCGACGAACGTTATCATACTTTTATACTCACTCTCTATCTATCCGCCATATGTAAAATTAATGTGGCCATTGGAAGGAACTATCGTTGTATTAATGCGTCGATGTAGCGAAAACTCTTAATTTTTTGTAAAAATAAATTTGTCAAAAATGTGTTGATTCTTACGTTCGTGGTCATAAAACTAACAGAATAAAAATGAAATAAATTCTCTTGCTACAAATTTTAACGTCATACTATAATGCTACGTTAAGACATATAAATAATTGTCTTACACTGCTGCAAACATCACTGGGAGTGTGTTACTAAGCGTGTCCGTTAAAATGCCAGCAATTGGGAAGCAGAGACTTATTTCAAAGTTTTATTTGAAAAGTGCATAGTTAATTTCGAAATAAATATAGTTATTTGCTAGCGTGGTACAGGTGTCAACTCGGCGGATGTTTCCCTCAGAACTAAATGCTATCGGTTGTCCGAATGATAAGTTTATAATTTTTCTGGACTTCGCAAAATTTAATGCAATCTGTAAAAAACTATTTTTTATTTACTCGCACGGATGTGACATTCAGCAATCGGCTGCTTCGACGAAATCGAAATAATTATGTTATTGAGTAGGCATATTCTCCTGGACAAAACTGTTATGTCTGCAAAATTAAATTGAACCACTAAAGTTACACAGACTATGCACTGAAGACTAGGAGTGTAGAATTTTGACTAAATTATATTTTTTTCAACCTTTAAACCATTGCGGGAAATTCCGATTGTTTCCAAATTATAGTAANAACTTTAAACCATTGCGGGAAATTCCGATTGTTTCCAAATTATAGTAAAATGCCTACCACAAACATGTCTCGATTTAATTTTATACCAGGCAAAATGTTTCAAGTTTACAAATGTTTTCAATTTCTTTTCTCAGTGACTCTTTGATTGCTAAACACAAATGTAGTTTACTGTGATTCGTAATACACACTGAGAGAAAGCTTTCTACTGGCAAACAAAATACAGACTTGTATATGGCCAATAGTTTGTNTGAACCACTAAAGTTACACAGACTATGCACTGAAGACTAGGAGTGTAGAATTTTGACTAAATTATATTTTTTTCAACCTTTAAACCATTGCGGGAAATTCCGATTGTTTCCAAATTATAGTAAAATGCCTACCACAAACATGTCTCGATTTAATTTTATACCAGGCAAAATGTTTCAAGTTTACAAATGTTTTCAATTTCTTTTCTCAGTGACTCTTTGATTGCTAAACACAAATGTAGTTTACTGCGATTCGTAATACACACTGAGAGAAAGCTTTCTACTGGCAAACAAAATACAGACTTGTATATGGCCAATAGTTTGTNTGATTCGTAATACACACTGAGAGAAAGCTTTCTACTGGCAAACAAAATACAGACTTGTATATGGCCAATAGTTTGTCGTATACTCCAAATAGTATGTTGTTGAGTAAACAGAACCTGAAAAGGAACAAAATTAATTTTATTTTTATAACAAAATATACTCTTGAATAAAGAAAACCTCTTTTGGAACAAAAAAAGTTAAACTGTCAAAATAACATTTTGTTGACTGAACTATTTATACTTGCTTGGCCACTCTTTGAATGCCTTCGCTTGAAAATACAGTTCGAGAGTTTGTTTAAAACTTTTGTGAGAGTTAGGAAAGTAATAGTGTTTATTAGTGCGTTTATTGATGCTTAATAAGGGTAAAAAAACTCGTTATAAAACCAGTTTATAAGGGATATTAACAATTATAGCGGAAGAACATTAAATATTAATTTACATACGTTGCCCTGAAATTTAAATGATTATATTTGCAATCATTCCAATTTCGTCAGTGGTGATTTTAATAGACATTGGTAGGGTTTAGTGTTCAAATTGAAATGGCCAGGGTCTGAAACTCGTTCGTACTTTCAATTTTTATATAATAACGAAAACTGTTTAACTCACGTAGAGCCAAACAAATATTTAGTTGCACCAACCAAATATTACAGTTTAAGGCATCAAAATAAGAACAACAAAATTTTTTGTTTAAAAACAAAATATTTAGGCATTTGCTCCTATATAAGCAAGTAAATTCGTTTGGCCAAACAAACTTTGTTTTATTCAACAAAACATTTTTCTCAGCGTATCGCTTGGTTTTTGCGGAAATATCAACAATTATTTCATGCATGCTTTTTTAAAAGTAAAAAATTTCTGTTGCAAAAGTGCAGGTGCCAACAAAATAATAAAATCTCTCCCTCCCCTCCCCATATTCATACGTTTTAAAATTATTTCAAATGTATTTAATCTCCTACAGACTTCATTTTCCAAATACAGGTTTTAGTATAAAACTATGGTGTGTGTTCCCTGAATATTTTCTTGGTCTCCTGCCTGGTATATTTGGGACACACAATGTCTATTCACGGTTACTTCCAAATTTTATGAAGCCCTTCTAAAGTTCTACTTTCACGATATTCCTCCGCCTCATATAAACAAAGCTTAACCAGGTCTGGGGAATTACACCAAAGGGACAACGCACCGCACTCAGTTAAAAATTATTTTGCATAAAAACTATCTCTTACTAGGCATTATCNATTCGTGACTCAGTTAAAAATTATTTTGCATAAAAACTATCTCTTACTAGGCATTATCAACACACATATTTTATTTATTTTTAATCAATATTAATTATAAATAAAATATTATAATTTACAGAAAAAATATAAATGAAGCTAAATTTAACCAAAAACATGAATATTTTATGGTAACACAAGTGTTAAACACTTGTGATTCATTACTTATTTAGGGAACAACTAAATAAACATCTTACTTGAGGTGGTTTTCCAAAGGTTTGATTAAAAAATCGTAGGGACTAGCTAGTGACGGTAAAGTCAAAGTATTGAAATTATAGAAAATTACATTAAAATAAATAGCAAGAATAATAAATAACACGAAAATAAACAGACGCTAATAGTGACTGTGTCATGAAATATAAGTTTAAATCTTTATGTCAAGCATTCAGGATCCACAGATGGTTCAGCTGGTTAGTCATTGGCTTCCCACCTCTGAGGCTCCTGAATTGATGCCAGGTCCCGGCGGGTGTAAAATTTTCGGAAGGGGGGTGGGGCTTTCATGTGGGTAGTGTGGCAGACACAGCCGTGGTGTGTAGGATTTTCTCGGTGTTCTCCCGTCTTATCCCTCGTCATCAATCCGCTGCGTCTCCACACCCGTCTCGTTTCACCTGATCCATTCTTCACACTAGCCGGAGCGACATGTCCGTATCTCAGGCAGGGTAGCATTGAATTGAACATTTGAAAAATTACCCCAAGCATATCGTGTTTGGTTCTTTCCTAAACATGTCGTGTATCACAAGAGTTTTGTAACATTATAGTATAATACCTCTGGTTCAGTTGTACTTTATCTTATATTGTCTCTATATGTTACACTTTTGTATTTATAGTTAAAATTAATAAAACCCGAGAGCAAAATGCTGTTCTGGGAATGCCTAGTAACAAATGGTTCATGCGAAATATTTTTCGATTTAGTGCTCATAAATGCGGCGCTTTTTCCCTTTGGTGTAATTTTGCTTGTTTTGCGTGAGGTGGAGGGATATCCTGAAGTAAAAATTTAGCAGGACTTCAGAAATGTTGAACGTAACCATGGAGACTTTATTATATGTGATTAAAGGAAACAACGCAAGTAACAAGCTCTATTATGTTCGCGGTGGTACGTAATAAATCTACGCCATTTNTTCTTCACACTAGCCGGAGTGACATGTCCGTATCTCAGGCAGGGTAGCATTGAATAGAACATTTGAAAAATTACCCCAAGCATATCGTGTTTGGTTCTTTCCTGAACATATCGTGTATCACAGGAGTTTTATAACATTATAGTATAATACCTCTGGTTCAGTTGTACTTTATCTTATATTGTCTCTATATGTTACACTTTTGTATTTATAGTTAAAATTAATAAAACCCGAGAGCAAAATGTTGTTCGGGGAATGCCTAGTAACAAATGGTTCATGCGAAATATTTTTCGATTTAGTGCTCATAAATGCGGCGCTTTTTCCCTTTGGTGTAATTTTGCTTGTTTTGCGTGAGGTGGAGGGATATCCTGAAGTAAAAATTTAGCAGGACTTCAGAAATGTTGAACGTAACCTTGGAGACACTTTATTCTATGTGATTAAAGGAAACAACGCAAGTAACAAGCTCTATTATGTTCGCGGTGGTACGTAATAAATCTACGCCATTTGTGAGATGTACGCACTAAGTTTTTGCGATTTTATTTGCACTGCTAGCCTAGCACTGTGATGAAAAATAAATATAATGTAAAAAAATGATCGTGTTAACCTTATGTAAGTTTACTGGATACATCAAGCCACGTGACCTGGCAGATGAGCTGTATAAGTGCGTTACTTTCGGAATGAAGCAGGCACGTAATGAACTGCTGCAGGGCTGACTAACAGACGAGCGCTGGACAGATCAATTTGCAACACTCGTCGAGTGACTTCATCGCGCGCGGGCGAGTAAAGCAATTAGCTTTGGCGCCGATCCACAGATCTGCTTACAGCGATCCATCCCGTACACAGAGAGCCCAGCATCAGTCTCACAAAACATTTCAATTGAATACGGGAGATCGTACGCTTCTGAATCAGAACAGAGGCGACTCTTACTTGCTCAGAATTGAAGTACTAGTTTTATTCCGTATTTTAATATAACGTCCTCGTAACAGTGATTGTTTATTATTAATGCACGTTTCTTCGCTTATTACCTTAACTGGGGTAGCTATTTTTCCACACGGCGGTCATTGACTGAAAAAATATGATTAGGGTCTATGATACGTTCTTATCATCATTGTATTTTATATTATTGATACGGTTTAGATAAAATACGCAACAACTTAAATTCACCTACAATAAATACGTTGCCAGTTCCTGAAAAGTAGAAAGATAGAATTCCACTGTTCCGTTTAATGACTTTCCATGTCATGCACATTAATTTTTTTCTAGCGATAATTGCTTTCCTGAAGTTATTATTGTATCAAAATACAACATTATTAAATATATTGCAAATAATTGTAGACTTAGAAGAAATACATCTGCTTGAATGATGAGAATGTGTGCGTTTCTCTAGAGAGTCAGTTGTAGGTAAATAAAAGGGAAATGTTTTCTTCTGGTGTACTTCGTAGCGTTCGATGGCATCTGGGAAACGATGTAAGCATGCAAGAATTAGGACAAAAAAACACTCAACCACTTCGCAGGCGGACTAATTATCACATTTAAACTGTTGCAACTTACGGAATATTCACTCGAGATATTCACGGAAAAAAAAGTACCAATTTTTCAAGTAGCGGCTGGACCTCACCTCTGATTTATCAGGACATTTGATATAATCTTCACTAAATACCATTAAACCAGGTTACCAAGTTTCAAAACTTTAATATTTATTTCGTATATTTACTCTATTTTGAGTCTTCTTTGAATTAACTATATATAATAAACAGCTAACAGAAACGTAAACAATGAATTATGAAAGAAATGTTTATTTCGATCCACTGCACAACGAACAACCTATTTTAGACTGCGACCAGAGCATATTCCGCAGAAGTGCTATAGCTTTTTGAGCTGGTTATCTATTCTGCAGCTTGTATGCAAATTAATGTAAACTGGATAGTTACAAACAGTGATAAATCGCAAAAAATTTTCACGCTAACATTGTAACGTTGCGCTTTTTAAGATAATATTATTATCTTTTTGGTTTCGGATTATTTGGTTGTGATGGTGAGTAATAAATGTAAATTTCAGATTAATATTTAGAGGTTATTGTTATTGTTCATTTTCCCTTGGTATAAGTATTGCATGTTGTAATTTTCAGATTTATATTTGTAGATTATTTGTTTATTGGTCCTTAAAGGGTGGTATGTATTGAATTTTCTAAATCATGTGAAATTAAATAAAAGTGTTCTGATTAGCACTCTTCTCGCCATTGCTCATTAGATGAGAAATTTGGCGTGGTCAGCCGACAGCCAGCCAGGACGCAGGTTACAAGAAGTGTAAAATTTTTTTCTTTTACAGAAATACCGTCACCGCCGTCAATAATGGACGTGTGTGTATTCAAAGAAGTAAAATAAAATAATGATTGACAGTATATTAATTTATAATTGTTATAGTTGCTGCAAGATGTATTGAAATTTCATCATGAATAATGGACTATAATGGAGATAAGTAATATAATTGCGTCAAGATGTTTGAAATAGAGATACATTTATTTAATTGTGTTTTGAGAAAATTAACGAGCCAATAAAAAAATGTAGAACAGAACATCAGCAATCTAATTCACCAGAAATGTTACAACATATTTTACGAAACAATGTAGTGCTTGCACCATTTATTATTGGATGATGCAGATTTGACGAGGCCTGCTTGTTCGCAGACTAATCATACAATTTCGGCATTATGGCACCAGAATTCTAATTCCCGCTCGCTCAGCTAAACGGGGACACTTCTTAGCCCACAAAGGACGGCCAATTAAATTAAAATGTCAGTCAAGCATAGTGTAATCGCAGGCTTCATACATTTTTAATCAAACCTTTGAAATCCATATATGACGTCTTCGATTGTTTCCTAAATATTTTATGTATCACAAGCGTTTTATACTTTTGTTAACATAAAATTATCTTGCTGTTGATTGAACTGAACTTTCACTTATATTTTGTCTACAAATAATAATATTCCATGTATAACTAATATAGTTAAGACCAGAGATAAAATAGGTGCGTTGTGCAAAATATTATCAAACTGAGTCCACACGAATGCGGTGTGTTATATTGGTTATTTTAGTATATATAACAGATAGGTTAAGATAAGGAAATTGGGTTAAGTTTAGAATAAAAGAGTTAATACAATAAATACTAATAGAGACTTTACTTTATACTTGTTGAATAAGTGATACATCGAGTTAAATGGTATTATAGACTTGTCCAACGGTAGAGGTAGAGGGATGGACAGAGGAAAGTGGTTAGGAGGAAGATTACATTGATAGAAGGAGCTCACCCTTAGCCTCGTCCCCTGGAGTCGGTTGACGGACACCGCCCTCTGGTGTCGCTGTGGTCTGGTAGGAAGTTCGGCGAAGACAGCCCCTCTCTAGGTCGCAGACAACTATATTACTCTTCTCGCCCTCCCACGTGTGTATCGACGTACTTCACTCTGATTGGTTCCCGTTGAGTGTCGGAGGCGGGTTTGTTCTAATTACCCCAAATGCCATTAGATCAGCAGGCCACGCGTCCTGTGCGCATTTCCATGCCGGTTGCCGCAATCACTCTCCGTGTGGTGTTTGCACTTCTGTGCCCTCTTTGCGTAATCGTTGTTGCAATCCTCGAAGCGCGTCTCTGGCCTCTTTACTACTTCTGCTTAGCTAGCATTGCTCAACGGGGCCAAGCGTAACAGGTGGTTGAACCTCTGGTGTAATATTCTTGACTTAGTTAAGCTTTGCTTTCATGAGGTGGAGGAATATCCTGAAAGTAAAACTTAGGCAGGGCTTCAGAAAAGCTGGAAGTAAATATAAATTGACTATACACAGCACACCGAATGTAGTTATCAGTCAACGATTCGTGGATTATGTCACTATCTCCACGGGCCTAACAAAGAGAGACTGAAATTCCACGAGTTATTTTGGCAGTAGTCTAGATGTGACAACCTTCTACACAATGACGCCAACTACATTAGTTTATTGCTTCCTGTCAGCAAAGAGAAGCCCATATTTCCTTCGTGATAGTTGTGTATGATCCAGTAACTTAATTTTCAGCTCTTTGTTACTAACCGAGAGTCCCCTTGGATAACTACGACCCAGCTAAAATAAAGCAAACCAATTATAAAACTGAAATCTTCTTTGGCACTAAATAAATCCGCGAAGCTTCTAAGTACCTTACATTTTGTTAGGGGTTGTGGGGCATCCGTAAATGCTACTCCAATAGTTGAAATTTACTAGGTTTTTAGTAGCTGATATAGAAAATTCAATTTAAAAAAANTGGATAACTACGACCCAGCTAAAATAAAGCAAACCAATTATAAAACTGAAATCTTCTTTGGCACTAAATAAATCCGCGAAGCTTCTAAGTACCTTACATTTTGTTAGGGGTTGTGGGGCATCCGTAAATGCTACTCCAATAGTTGAAATTTACTAGGTTTTTAGTAGCTGATATAGAAAATTCAATTTAAAAAAACAATCCCACACAGAAATTTGAGTCAACTTTGTGAATAAACTTTTGCATGTGCGATGGATTTCTGTAAANTAAAAAAACAATCCCACACAGAAATTTGAGTCAACTTTGTGAATAAACTTTTGCATGTGCGATGGATTTCTGTAAAACTGCTTCTGGCTGTAAATGTATTAATTTATTTGCAGAGCAAGACGACATTCCAGTAAAAAAATTTGTTCACGATGATGACAAAAATCATTTTCAAGTATTGCCTTCTCTTAGTTTTTCAATATTGTCATCCAAAGATCTGGAGACTTAACATGTTTACCATAAATTTACGCCCCGCACACTATTAAGGGAGTTCAACTCAAACTGAGAGAAATGNTGGAGACTTAACATGTTTACCATAAATTTACGCCCCGCACACTATTAAGGGAGTTCAACTCAAACTGAGAGAAATGTTTGTTACCTCCGACAATATATCTGTTTCTATAGGTTCAAAAATATATTTAGTTGCCCGAACAAAATTTTTTGTAATGTAAACCAAACTTGAAAATCAACAAAATTGATTTTGTTCATCTAACAAAATACACGCTTAAATTAATAAAACCTCTGCGCAGAGCCAAAATAAATTAGAGTGCCAACAAAATATTTAGTTTAATAAACTTTACATATTTGTTTGGCCACTCACTGATGCCTTCGTTAAAAAAAATACAGCTCAGGAGTTTTAGTATACGTTAGTCCATTTATTGATCCTTAATAATGGTATGACCATCATAATAAAACAAATTCAACAGTAAACTAGGAAGTGGAGTGGCAAAACTTAAAATATTTATTTGCGCACGTTGTCCAGAACTTGTAATGTGTGTACTTAAAATTATTCCTACTTTATCAGTAGTAACTTAGCTGATGTTGCTAGGGCATGGTGCTCGGATGCGAACCATCTAGGCTCGAATCTCGGTCAAGATTAAATTTCTTTATAGTAACTGAAACTTTGTAATGTACGTAGAACCAAACAAATTTTTAGTTGCACCAGTCAAGTCTTTGTTTGGGGGCAAGCAAATAATAACAAAAAAATAATTTGGTTTCAACAACAAAATTTTTCATTGCCCCTACACAAACATAGAATTTGGATACGCCGAACAAAATAATCTGTTTGATTCAACAAAACATTTTCTTCAGTGCACTTAAGCACAGCCACGCAGTGGTGTACTGGTTAGACTACTGGGCCTTCCACCTAGGCGAACCGGTTCGATACCCGGCGGGGTCACTCCCAGATTTCTGCATGTGTGAATCGTCCACCGACGACGCCGATGGTCGGCGGGTTTTCCCCGGGATCTCACGTTTCCCCCTGCCCTTGCATCCCGGCGCTGCTCCATTCTCTTCTCATTTCGCTCTCATCGGCTCTCAAGACACCTCGTTGTTAAGAGCCACCCAAATCTCTCAATTCAACTCAAATTGCGCTTAGTGGCGATGGCGCACTTGATGCGCTTAACAGTATAGTCCGAGAAGTGCGGGAGCGATAAGGGCGACACCACTACGCGCATCAATTGCGCCATCGCCACTAAGTGCAAGGCTTTGAACTGGCGTGCTGTGTTCTCGTCGCACAGCGTGTACCTATGGGACTTTCAGCGGTGACCGTATTATTTTATTGGTGTAAAATCTGTAGGAAGGTTCACTGGAGGGCCCTTGAGTAGTTGTGTATGTGTCTGACGTGTATATTCCGAGATCCAGCTATTTGAAAAAGCAGTTTTTTTTAGCCATTTTGGAAATAGTGTTTCTAACGTGCGTGACGTCTTGAAAGCACTGAACAGTCATCGCCTGGAGAGTGTATTTTCTTAGATCAGAACATTTGACACCCGTTTAATAGTTTTGTGGAAAAACGTGTGCTATAAACACGTTGCAACGCAATTCAAGCTCCGGGTAGGCATAAACCTCACTCCCTCCCCCCTCGAGCCTTCAGCATCTGGAGTGTCCATCCCATGCCATCCCCTGCGTTCCTGGTGCGAAATACACAAGCTCGGTGCGTTCTTTCACACCGCGAGCGGCCAGCGACTGGGGTAACCTCGTTACACCACTCGCGTTGCATCAGCCAGTCGTACAGACGGCGTTTCGGGACGTGGCCGCCAGTAACGCTGGCGGCGGCTGCCAGCGGGAGGGAGCAGGCCAGCCAGCCGCATCAATATGCAGCGGCGGAGTCCTGGCCCGAGTGACGAGGGGGTTCGCTTGTCAGCCCCTCCTCGTAGTGTTCTCACCCGCGCGCTGTTGCTCTCTCCAACATCTTGACCAGGGCGCTTACACGACTTCAACACACCCTCTCCTCGTCGCCATCCTGGGCCGCCCGACCGAATTCATTTGCATTCAATTCGCGTGTCGGGCTGGTTCCGGCTTGATCTGCGACGGAGGACGTGGTGCTAGGGGTCTGAGAAGTTACCCGCGAATTCTCTTNCGAATGCCTAGGCGAGAGCCTACGGACCAAACCTTAGAACACGGACTCATTTGAGCTTCATTTGTAATACCACCGCAGCTCATTTGGAATACCCTGGATGACTATAGGAACAACGATGGCATGTTGTAAAACTCTATGGTTTATTTAAAATGACCATCCTCCATATATAGTATCGTGCATACGCGGAAAACCTCTATTGAAAATATTTGAGAAGGCCAGCCATTCAATATGAGTAGCCATCTTGAAGAACCAGAATTTATTGAAAATTCCTCACTCTCTTGGTTTATAAGATGAATGGCTAGATGAATCTGAAAAATGTAATCCTTTGATTTTGAAGGGACATCTGAAACCTGAGTATGTTACTTGAGTGTATTATTTCTTATTTTTCCAATGACATTAAACATTTTTCAACATAATTTTTCAAATGAAGCCAACGGACGTTTGGACAGAATTTATTTATTAAGTTGGAGGCTTCCTTAAAGTTCCCTTATTCATTATAAAAGTGCTTTTATGCTCAAAAATCAGGTATGTGAACAATCTTTGTTTATTTAAATTTTTTTGTCAGAAAATGGCTACAATTTTCAGTCTTCATAATAGATTATTGTACTGTAATTTACAGTTTTAGACTATATAGTAGGTGTGAAAATGGTTTCAGTGGTGGGAAAATGGTTTCAGTACTTAAGTGCTGAGAGTAATGAGGATGAGGCTCGACAAAGAAACAGACAGCAAATGAAAAAGTAATTTATTGGACGTCATAGCCCTATCCGAAAAAAAAATGAGGAGGTGGAGAGGCATGAAAAAGACGTGGAATGGATTTCCTTGATTGGCTCCAGTAGTAAAAAAGTTAGTAACATAAACGCATAGCTTCGCCATTTCAACAAAAGATAACGATATTATTTTGGACGTTGTAGATTAATTTTTTTTGTATGCAGGTGTACAAGTATTAGCACAACGCTTTGTCGCATGTCAGTACGAATATAAATTGTTTGTGCTTGATATTATTAACAGTATCTTTAAATGACGCTGTGGAGTACAGTATCAAAGACTGATGTTTCCCACGGCGCGAAGGACTTTCCATATTGGACACTGTTTTCTGCTGTGTACACTGTACACTATTCAATCAACTTCAGTGCAACATCTTATGTGCATAAAACTACGACAAATGTTACCAATTATTAATAAAGAAACTACGANCAATCAACTTCAGTGCAACATCTTATGTGCATAAAACTACGACAAATGTTACCAATTATTAATAAAGAAACTACGAAATTTGTCAGAAAATCACTATTTAAATTGTGCACGAAATAATGTTTATATTTCATAAAAACTGCGATATGTTTTGTGCAAGAAACTTATTTTAAATTTAACAAATAAATCAATACTCTTCTCATAACAATTTAGTCTCGTTTGTATAAAGACGCTGTATAAATCACATTTTGAAAAGAAAAATAAACTCAAGTAGGACAACCAAAATAATGTATTTCCTTCAAGGCAAAGAAATAATTACAGCAATCCTTATAAATTCAACGAAGTAAGTTTATAAATATTAATATTGTAAGTACATTAATGTCATCTTAATATAANAGCAATCCTTATAAATTCAACGAAGTAAGTTTATAAATATTAATATTGTAAGTACATTAATGTCATCTTAATATAATGACACAGCAATTGATAGTGATATGTTTATACGCAGAAGCAAAATAATTATTCTGATTCCATTGCTTGGCGAAGATATTTGTGTTTTGCGCATTAAGTATTTTCTGGAGCAACCAAGAAATAAATACACACATATTGTAATAAGAAAAATGCTTTGATCAAACGGTATAACATAGCAAAACTATTAGAGTTTTTTATGTTAATCTCTCTTATTTTCAACTCTAAGGGCACCTTTAACATCATATTGGTCGTTTCTATGGTTATTTCTAATCATCTCTGCGTTTACGGAATTGATGTATGGTTTCTTGCAGTATTGTAAATTATCTACCTTTCTCCCTACATTAATGAGGTTGCAGCTCCATCCTACAAAACGTTTTATGTTAAAATTATGTTTTGGATCCACAACGTATAATCACGCGCATGAATATCTACTTATATCGATAGTGATAATGTATATCAATCGCCCCCTACTTGTAGCTTATGGTGTCTATATTCATTTTCAACATCAGCCCCTGAAACACAAGATACTCAAACCAAGCGTGAAATTATTTTCTCGATGAAGACGGAATCACAATACAAAAAAAATATTCAATTGGAACTAACGTTGATATACACACGATTGCAAAATCTTTGTGTCAGCTATGGATAGCAACTTGATTAAAGAGTCCAAATCACATTATCTCTGACGCCACAGTAAATTTAAATCGTTCCTATGACACAATAACTGAAGTGGCTGATTAAATGTACGAATAGTATCTTAAGTATACCAAATTTTATAAACACCTTAACATTTTCGTTGTTATTTTTAAAAAAATTTTTTCTTACTCGTTTGTTAAAAATATGCCAAGAAATACTCAACAATCATTTTGGAAAGAAATTTTCAGTTAAAGTTGGAGNCTTACTCGTTTGTTAAAAATATGCCAAGAAATACTCAACAATCATTTTGGAAAGAAATTTTCAGTTAAAGTTGGAGGTTATCTTATACTATCGGACCTTTAAAGTCGTTCTTGACAAGAAGCAAATTGCACAGTTTACTGTCTATTACATTGTTCCGTATGCCTTGTCATACAGTCAACTGAACTTTCTGATAGTTTTCCTTCAATTTTTCAATTTGACACTAACCCAAATGTACCAGAATTAAAATAAATTAATTTTCAAATCAAGCTTAAGCATATTTTATGCAACTTCACAGTCACGGTTATTGCGAATTACGAAGACTTATTTCTTTCATACAGTTTTATAAGCTTCTGACATATTCACGATTTGGGGTGCACACTTCGTAAAATTGATTTTTGGGACATTTGTTTTGGAATTATATATGAACAGATTTTCAGGTTAGTTGCGAACTTGCTTGAAGTATGACTGTTATATGTTGCTCCGGTATTTTAACTATAGTATGTTCGCGGTTTCTTCACACTTTTTATATCAAACATTAAAAAAATTACCCCAATTATGACGTGTTTAGTTATTTCCTAAATATGTCGTGTACCACAAACATTTTGTACTTCTGTATAAGATAAATTAATTTTTTACTTATGTTTCACCTATTTATTATAACATTTGGCTTATAATTAATATCCAGGAAACAGGAAGAAAATAGGTGTGTTGGCAATATCTTATAANATTTATTATAACATTTGGCTTATAATTAATATCCAGGAAACAGGAAGAAAATAGGTGTGTTGGCAATATCTTATAACAAATAGTTCTTATGCAAAATATTACTACGCAGGATGTGCACGAATGCGGTGCGTTGTCCTTTTGATGTAATTTTCTAGACTCTGTCAGGCTTTGTTTGCATGAGGCGGAGGAAAATCCTGNTGCGTTGTCCTTTTGATGTAATTTTCTAGACTCTGTCAGGCTTTGTTTGCATGAGGCGGAGGAAAATCCTGGAAGTAGAAATTAAGCTGGGCTTCAGAAAAGTTGGAAGAAACCGTGAATGAATTATAGTTGTGGTCTTATGTATAAAATGCAACACTACCATATTTTGATACAGATATTTTCGAAAATGGTTTTCCAGTTATGAGTTGTCATGTTTGAACACGTTTGCATGCAAAACCACTAGAGGAAAATTTTGAAAATATATTTTATAGCCTACCAAAATCACATCCTCTCAAAAATCTTACATGAAAGTTCAGGTGGTTTTCTGCCATTTAAAAAACTAAGAAAGAAGCAGCCGAAAAAAAAATGAAATACTTTTGGCATATGATACTATAAAAAGGTTTACCGTAACGTGGTACTACTAATTTAAGTGTTTACAACTTAACAACAGATGCAACCATTTTCTTACATCACCTTGCTACTACTAGCATAATAAAGTACTATAATTTATTACAATAACCGATTTGTTTCAATAGCGCAACCAAAAAGTCAATTTAACTACTTTACCACACTGTTAAAATTCATTAATAAGCTAGTCTCCAGTCATATTTATACATCATATTATCCGATCGTGTTTCTCAGTTTTAAATGTTCAACTGAAAGCACTATGGATACACAAGTATAATATTATATTCGGCCTCAAAAAACAGAACATAATGCGAAAGCGTGAAAAAAAAAGAACTCGTGAAGCAGGTCCACGTAACAGAAACAGCATGGAAGATAAAGCAAAAACGTAACACAGAAAAGACAAAACAGGGGACTTTTTTTCTAACAGCAAAAAGCATAAACCACTAAACTTCGGAATCCGGTAAATCCAATTCAATCGCCAAACTACATAACTTACTACACAGAAAACGAAAACGATAAAGAATTATCGATGTCGGCACTCCTTTTTGTTTCTGTTGGTTGCTAGTGGTTAAATAGTCGTGGCAAAATTTTGTATTAATTTCAATGGAGTTAATTTATGTGCGGTTGTCCAAGTTTAGGACATGCTCCTTAAAACGAAGTGTGCAATGCATTTTCACGAACCCTTGTAGCGGAATTTTGAAACTGGCTTATTTTAATTGAACCACAAAATGCACATCTTCCAAGTTTTGCTTCTATTAATCAAAGTGACGTGAGATACATAGTTGATTCGATTACCTCTGCTATCCACGAAGTTATTATTTCTCAAACTCCTGTTATTGATATTATTCAAGCTCTTGTAGTGTAGAAACAATATTAAGTTAGATTTCGGATAGGTAATTAAATTTGTGTGTTTCGTAAACTCATTAGTACTTATGCTGATATCGGTCCTTTGATAATGTGCAGTTTGTGTATAATTCATAGATATAAAGTTTGTTTCTCAAAAATCGGTTCAGTAGTTAACATTGTAGGTTAACGTAACCTCATATCCCGCTCCCGAGCATCAGATATCGATTCGGCGAACTACATAAAAATTAAAATTACCTAATATTACTTTAAAAAACAGTCCATATGTCCGTAGCTAGCAAAGTATTCGAACTTGGTATCTCGTGGTCTTTGGTAATGTGTGTCTCTGAATTGGCCAAACAAGTCNCCTTGTAGCGGAATTTTGAAACTGGCTTATTTTAATTGAACCACAAAATGCACATCTTCCAAGTTTTGCTTCTATTTATCAAAGTGACGCGAGAGACATAGTTGATTCGATGACCTCTGCTATCCATGAAGTTATTATTTCTCAAACTCCCGTTATTGATATTATTCAGGCCCTTGTAGTGTAGAAACAAGATTAAGTTAGATTTCGGATAGGTAATTAAATTTGTGTGTTTCTTAAACTCATTGGTACTTATGATGATATCGGTCCTTTGATAATGTGCAGTTTGTGTATAATTCATAGATATAAAGTTTGTTTCTCAAAAATCGGTTCAGTAGTTAACATTGTAGGTTAACGTAACCTCATATCCCGTTCCCGAGCATCAGATATCGATTCGGCGAACTACATAAAAATTAAAATTACCTAATATTACTTTAAAAAACTGTCCATATGTCAGTAGCTAGCAAAGTATTCGAACTTGGTATCTCGTGGTCTTTGGTAATGTGTGTCTCTGAATTGGCCAAACAAGTCNCGTAGCTAGCAAAGTATTCGAACTTGGTATCTCGTGGTCTTTGGTAATGTGTGTCTCTGAATTGGCCAAACAAGTCAACTGAGAAATTTACTCACAGTAGTTTTCTGGTACGTACTCCATTATGACAGTCAATCTAACAGCATTAACACAGGAAAAAAAACTTTCTTGCTTAGAACTTGTCAGATTTCCCTGCTAATTTCTTCGTAACAGGATTTCCAAAAAAAAAAANAAAAAAAACTTTCTTGCTTAGAACTTGTCAGATTTCCCTGCTAATTTCTTCGTAACAGGATTTCCAAAAAAAAAAAATCTGCCATTTTAAATTTTATGTGCTTTACAATCCAGTATTGCACAGATTTATTGCATAGTTCATANAAAAAAAAAAATCTGCCATTTTAAATTTTATGTGCTTTACAATCCAGTATTGCACAGATTTATTGCATAGTTCATATTTTCAACTTCTAAAAATGTATATGTCCATCAAAGCACTTATCGTTTCTTTTGTTTTTCATTGCATGGGTTTATGAACTAGCTAAAAGCACAGAATAAAAATTATGAATAGGTGATCACATTAATTTTGGCTGAGGGATTGGGTATGTTTATGTTAATGATGAGGATGAGCATTTCCTTGTAATGAGGATAGGAACCACTTGAAAACTCTTCTGTCTCAGTGGACCCAGCCGGATCTGAACACAAGACCTCTCGAAAGGGAGTCGGGCACATTACCGTACGAGCGAACATACTTCGCTGGGAAAACCATCCAGACGAAGTTAAATTGAGGAACAATTATAAAAATATTTATAAACGAACTGCCAGAAATACAGAAACCAAACAACACTTTATTGATTGTCTGTAATCATTATCGACATTTTTATTGCGTCCTCTGCAATAANAAATACAGAAACCAAACAACACTTTATTGATTGTCTGTAATCATTATCGACATTTTTATTGCGTCCTCTGCAATAACCTTGACTGAAAATCATCCTTGATCCAATATTCTTTATCTTGACTACTCGGTAAATATTTGCGAGCCATAAGCTCGACAGCAGAGGAACCCAGGGTCAGTTATTTAGGCGCTTGTATTTGTGCTTAGTTCCAAACATAGAGGAACCAAATTTAAGTTACTTCCTGCCAACCGATGTCGTTGTTTACCAACTAACCGTAGTTTNGTTCCAAACATAGAGGAACCAAATTTAAGTTACTTCCTGCCAACCGATGTCGTTGTTTACCAACTAACCGTAGTTTTGGAATGGTCCCGAAAGGCGCCGTCGCGAACAGCATATCGCTGGCTTTCGTGTATAGCAGCCAGTAAATGAACACACGCCGTCACAATTATCGATTATGTCGAAGTGCCGTCGAGTCCGAGTGCGACCTGCTTCATGGCCGTGTGCATTCAAAGCGTTTTCGAGAGGTTTCGCCGGGCTTGTAAATACCCCGTCCCAGGGCGTGATTAAGCGCGGATGTTCCTGTCGGCGAGTTAGGACGGACCCGCCTGGAGGTGTGCAGTGCCGATAAGGCACAGGAAATTAGCCAGAACCGTCTGCTGGTCGTGTGCTTGGCACGGGGGGTGGGGTGGACGAGCGGCCGAGGGGCAAATTGGATCCGGGAAGGCCGCACTCGTCGGCAGTGGTATTGGGCTGGCTGGAGAGGTAGAATAAGGGTGGGTGGCAGCCGTGGTGAAAGGGGGGAGACAGCGTGCACGCGAACATCCTCGGCGCGAAGGTTTTGCAATTTGATAGTGTCTGCGTGAGGTAACGAAATCCTGACGCGCGGCGTGGTGAAGATGAGCAAGGAGGGGAGGGAGGAGACGCGGACGACCCTTCACACCAACCACCCGTCGGGATTAACGATGACACGTCTCTACCCTACCCCTCCCCCGCAAATCCCTTCAAAACGGGAACACGCAATCGGCAGGCGAGACGCCCTCTCCAGAGTAACGACGCCGAAGCCATGACGCCTCCCTGTTGCGAGTTGGCGTTACCTCGTTTGCAAGCTGACTGCAGTACAAAAAAAAAAAAATACATACACCTCACACCCTTGTTGCTGTGGCTGGCTGTGTGCTGCGAAAATGTTAGGGTTCCGGCTGTAACTCCAATTTACGGAAGACTAGGAAAGTTGTACGAGACAATTTCTTTCAGAATTGAGCTGACAGTTGTGTAGGTAAAAATAACACTTTCAGTAAAAAGTGCTGGAATGGTCTAAACCAGGGGTGACCAACCCNGCTGACAGTTGTGTAGGTAAAAATAACACTTTCAGTAAAAAGTGCTGGAATGGTCTAAACCAGGGGTGACCAACCCGCGGCATGCGTGCCACTTGTAGCACGAGAATGTAGTTTTAGGTGCACGTAGCACGGGCAACTTTTTAACGATTTTATTATGTTTTATTAAAAATTACATTAAAATCATTATCAACATAATTGTTATTGGGATGTTAAACAGATTATCTATTAAAATATTTTGAGGTGTTCAACACTAATAAAATATATTATTGGTACATCATATTCAGTTACAATTTATTCTTAGAATGGCTCTGTATATTTTTGGTGGCACGCAAATCACTCTTAATGTGGCGCGTCTTAAAAAAAGCCTAAACTGAATATAAGTTACCAGTGTTCAATAACAGAAGTTCATTGTGTGTGTGTGTATGTGTGATGTCATTCTTTGTTTGTCATTCCCCTGTTATTTCATAAACACTTGCTACCTATTGCATCACTTACAAAAAAAACATTGTTTCTTGTTCCTGATATAAACGGAAGCATTACACGCACACAATGCCACTTTTAAATTTAAAACCAGTTTATTATTGTACTGCAACGCGCAAAATTGTGCATAACTGTTAATGAATGAGGGAAGGGATTTTAGCGGCTCTTAAAATGGATATCTTGAGAGCCAAAGCGAGGTGAGAATAGAACAGCGCCGGAATGCAAGGGCGGAGGACACGGGAAAACTCCGAGAAAACACGCTGATCAGTGGCATCGTCCTGCACTATTCCCACATGCGAAAATCCGGGGGCGACCCCGCCAGGAATCGAACCCGTTTCGCCTTGGTGGAAGGCGAGTAGTCTAACTACTACACCACTGCAGCTCCAGTGAGTGTTAATGTTTTAAACATTTTCTGGGGGGGAGGGGGGACCATGCTTTAAACGACACAAAAATCATTACATTCGACCCAACGATTCTATGTAAAAGAAGGTCGACCTCCCGTGACGTAGTCGGTTGGTGCGCCGCCGGTCTGGTGTGCGGGAGGTTCTGGGTTTGAATCCAGGTAAGGCGTGAGTGTTAGATCGTAAGTCAGTTTGTATGCCGGGGGACGTTAATAAGCCAATTNGGGTTTGAATCCAGGTAAGGCGTGAGTGTTAGATCGTAAGTCAGTTTGTATGCCGGGGGACGTTAATAAGCCAATTTGATCCAATCCTATGCAAAAGAAGGCCTGAACTCTAAAATTCCCTGAAGTGGCAAAAGTCAATATTAATTTTGCCAATTATAGTGTTTTTATTGTGCTGCCAAGAAGACTTCCGAGTAGCTATGAAACTGACGACAATATTTTGAAATGTAAAACTCTTTAAAAATAAAACGTGGATCATTTTTAATTCGCTACACACTAATGGCTGAGCTGTCAGCCTGCTCGCATCCCTCCAAGGCAAACTGGGTTCAATCCCCGGCCGGGTCACCGGATTTTCGCAAGTGGGAATCGTGCCGTTGGTTGGTGGGTTTTCTCGGAGATCTCCAGTTTCCCCTGCCTTGTCATTCCGACGCCTGTCCATACTCACCTCCATCACCCTCATCGACTCTCAAGACCTCGCTGTTAAGAGCCGCCCAAATATCGTCACTCACTCACTAATTTTGAGCTCGATAGTATTATGTGAAGACACGCACAACACATGTTAACAATGGCATATCTTGCCCCCTGCAACATTTTAGAAACTGCAATTCATTAAAGATTTATGGAGAATAATAAGGATGCAATTTTTACAAGATCCTGTTCCGTACTGTACGTGTTACCTTTGATTTGTTTGTCTATGCGCATTTATTTATTTCATGCCTGTAGGATCGTAAATGCTAATAAATCGATACTTTTATTTTATTTGTTGTTGCACATATCTATGAAACTGTTATAAATAATATGCATGTGCCATAAATCTCGTGTATGGTTTTTAAAAAGTTTTTTTGCTCTTATTTCTCTGAGTGTAATGCATTACTTCATAGGACTTTCAGTTGAATATAACCATATGAAAACGTATCTCTGAATATTTTTTTGTGGGATTGACTAACCATAATTTTTAAATTCAGTGCAAACAGAAGGATAAAATTTCTAATCTCAAGAAATCTGTTTCAGATTAGGTATTTGGAATAGTTTATTAGATTTTTTTTAAAATTATAGAAGTAAGCAAGGTGTTGGAAGAAATTTGCTTACGTAATTATAAATCATTCGTGTTGTGAACACATAACAGTTAATATAATTAAAATTATATGAACGGGAGCTTTATTTATCCTATCGTTAGGGGGGGGGGGTGAAACTTAATTTCACTATACTTTTTGTACACGATTGCTTATTCGTTTTAATTAAAAACACAGACATGTAAATTTTCTACCACGTCGATAGCACAAGAGTGAGTATTACGGCACTGACAGTAAAATAAGGTCGAAAAAAAACCCATATAACACATAAGTATATATATACACGGGTGGAAAATAGAAAATGAACACCCGGGCGCAATGGTCTGTTATGAATGAAGGTTTTATGGAATAATTATAAAGGTGGTTAACTGTATATGATATTGATCACGGGGTCGTACACCTAAAGACAGAGGCTACAGAGTGTGTTGAACAACAATGTCAGTATCTTGTGTAGACTCCTTTAGCGTAGATGCATTCCTGCAGTCTAGCGTAGAGACGATCATAAAGGTGTCGGATGTCATCTTGAGGAATATTGTTCCCCGATTATTTCACCTGTTGTCACAACTGGTGGAGGTTTGTTGCCGGTATTGCAGACCGCACCAAACGTCATCCGGCCATGTCCCACACATGTTCAATGAGGGACAGGTCGGGTGATATTGCTGGCCAGGGCAGTTGATTAACACCTTCAAGAGCGCGCTGGGTAACACAAGACGTGTGTGCACAGGCATTGTCATGCTGGAAGAGGACATGTCCTTGGCGTTGTAGGAACGCCAACAAAATAGGCTGGATGATGTTCTGGATATAGCATTCGATGTTCATTCAGTGCTCCCTCAACAAATGCCATAGGCGTACGGTCATCTTAGGCTAGTACTCGCCAAACCGTGGTGCTAGGAGTTGGTCCTGTATGTCGCTGTTGTATACACTCTGGTTGTTGCCGCTCCCTGGTCGACGCCGCACTAGCAAACGACCGTCACTGGTGCCAAGGCAGAATCTTCTCTCATCACTAAACACAACTCCGCGCCATTCATCTCTCCAGTTGCGTTGTTCGCGACACCATCCGAGGTGGGCTGCAAGGTGATGAGGTGTGAGAGGAAGCCTGGCGAGCGGCCTCCCATGATCGTAGCCCAGCGTCCAGCAAACGGTTGGTGATAGTCCTGGCTGTCACTCTGGGTGCAACAGTGGTCCTTATCTGTGCGGCGATTGCCGTGCAATCAGCAATGGCTGCTCGTCTAATGCGGTGGTCCAGGTGGGAATCCGTATGCCGCTGCCGTCCGGAACCAGGTGGAAGAGCATGTGCACAATCATTGGACCACCAGCACCACGAATGTTGCACAGCAGACACTTTACAACCTACGTGTTGGGAAATTCTTCGGAAGGACCATCCAGCCTCCCTCAGGCCCACAATACGACCTCGTTCAAAGTTCGTTAATTGCACAAAGTGTGGTCGTCTCTGCCACCGTGGCATGTCTACAATGCTTGATACACACAGACCGATGCTTGAAACAACAGAATACTCTCTCACCTAGNCTGCCACCGTGGCATGTCTACAATGCTTGATACACACAGACCGATGCTTGAAACAACAGAATACTCTCTCACCTAGTCCACTACAGTTGTGTTGGGCTCAGCGGTGTTATTCCTAGTACATGGTTTCTACACTGTCCACAGCACAGCACTGTTAATCATTGCATGTACTGGCCTCTATCAGTGCCTCGAGCGCATATGGTGTTTCTATATCACCACTTTAGTGGTGTTCAATTTAATTTTTCACCAGTGTAGAAACTAAACGGCTGTATGCTACACCAGCTACGCGCACTTGCAAATTCACCTCGCTTACTGACGATATGGTGGAAAGTCTTTACCCTAAAAGTGGTTGGTGACAAAACTTTTCCAGATTATAGTCCCGCTAACAAGGAATCTTTCACAACGTGGAGTATCCAACCAGAGAGAAATCCTGTTACCAATGTTTCATGCAGTCACTAAACGACAAAGTATGACATCAAACGGATCGATGTTCAGTTTCGTTTCTGCACATTTACCTATTCTGCGATATAACAAAATGTCATATCGTTAAAAAANAACGGATCGATGTTCAGTTTCGTTTCTGCACATTTACCTATTCTGCGATATAACAAAATGTCATATCGTTAAAAAAATGACAATAAAGAATTAAGAGTCAACTGCAATGCTGAATCCAGAATTTATAGAATGTAGAACGCAAAATTAACAGTAGTCCATACGTATGTGGCGATTTCAGCGCATGGATGGACGGAGTAGGATGTAGGATTCGTCAACCATTCACCATGTTACCGACATATCAGACGCAAAGTACTCCATAATAACGGGGAAAAAATATCCTTAATTTCCACTAAGAAATTGCCCATCTGCTTTGGTTGCCTCACAGACTACTTTTTGATATTTGGCCATAATGCGTAAGTAAGTAATTTTGTGAGACATGACATCGGCATATCGTTGCACTAGAGAGAAGGAGAGAAAGATAGAGAAAGAGAGAGAGAGAGAAAGAGAGAGAGAAAGAGAGAAAGAGAGAGAGAAAGAGAAAGATAAAGAGAAAGAGAAAGAGAAAGAGAGAGAGAGAGGAGAATTGCGAAACTTTTTGGAGCCTACATATTTTCAAAAACACTGTAGCATCCTGAGGTTTTTCTGAATTTATGATATAGAATCGCGGAAAATTCGCGTCATTATTTGGTGACATGCTAGACTTCAATGCCATGTATCTGCTTGAGCGCGATTCGTGATTTCATTGGCTACTAGCTAAAATACGGCGTTCTTGTGTGACAGCTTCACTGCAGATTGGCTGGTCTACCTTTGAGCCTTTACTACTGGCTAAAAGTGTTCTTGGGAGAGACACTAGAGTGGTCTGCCAATGACAACAGTCGAAAGAACATACATCATTTTGGAGTTTAGTATGTCGCCTAATAATAACGTGGATTTTGCAGTTCTCTGATAATATAGTTTAATCGCGGTTTCCTAGCAATTTTTGAATCAAACATTTGAAAAATCATTGCACGTATGACAAGTTTGCTTGTGTCTCAACTATGCAATGTGTCACAAGCATTTTATACTTCTGTCAACATAAAAGCTTCTTATTACTTATTGACTTAAACTTTTGCTTAAATTTAATCTCTAAAATATCATACTTTATTTGCAATTAATAGCAATAAAACATAGGGAACACAGGTGTATTGGCAATGCCTAGTAAAAAATAGTTCTTATGGGGATATTATTAAATATTGTGTGCACGAATGCTGTGCGTTGTCCCTTAGGTGTAATTTTCTGGACTATGTTTGCATTAGGCGGAGTAATAACCTGAACGTAGAACTTTAGCAAGGCTTCAGAAAAGTTGGAAGTAACACTGAATGGACTATACCTTTCTGACTAGGATTGGAATTATACAGACCAGTAATGAAGGTTCAGTGCCAGATTTCTCAGTGGGAAAGGAGCTTCACTCGCACATGAACACCAATAGAAAATAAGATTTTCGTACATGTGCATAGTACGTTGATACCAATTCCAGAGTCACCCAATGGACTAGAGAAATCAGTTGCTAAATGCGCGGCAATGGTAAATTTAACTTGTAGCGAAATAGAGCATAACATAATTAATAAAAGCCTCGCTAATGCAAAGTTATGATTCGTTAAAAGATTGCTCCTCTCCGTTTCAGAGTGAGGTAGGAAATTAATTTGTATGCTTCATTAAACATATTAGTTAAATGGTATTGCAATGCAACGTCAAGTCCACTGGTATAAAGAATTCATGCAGGGGATGAGAATGCCATTTTCCAATATGAGGAATCACTGAGTCAGTATTACAATGTTTTAAGGTATATCTCAAATACCTGTTTATACTAACATCATTATTACAAATTCCCTTGAAGTATGTACTAAAGAAGTTTCACTCTACCACTGTGAGGAAGATGACAAGAAAATTTCGTCTTTCAATGAACTTTGGTCTAGGCTGCACAAATCAAGGCTCCGATTTTAGTCTCTAGTTCATTCATGGTAATTTTAAATTTTTATGAGGGTCTTATAAAGTTATACGTTGAGGTTACTCCTCCGCCTCAAGCAGACAAAGCTTAACCAAGTCTAGGGAATTAAATCAAAGGGACAACACACCGCATTGATGCGCACTTAGTTGAATGATATTCTAAGTGGGAACTATTTCTTGCTAGGCACTGCCAATAAACCTTCTTTTTCCGTATTCTCATTCATATCAATCATAACTGAAATCTTATACTTTATAGATATAATACAAGTAGAATTTCAATTCAACCAAAAAGTGTACTTTTATGTTAACCGAAGTATAAAGCGTTTGTGATAGATGATATATTTAGGAAAAAACAAAAAAGTCATATATAGGATGATTTTTCAATGTTTTTATTTAAAAAGTGTGAAGATATCACACATAGATTATACCGACTGTTGTTCCATAGAGTTACCAGTTTTTATCCCAGACCAGGAAGAACGTGATTAACTTTTTTATATAATACAGGTTTGTTATCTAAACGTGTCCAAAAAATTGATATATTTGCGCAAGTCACAAAAAGTACACCGCTCTATAAAAAAAACATTCAGGCATCCAAATACAGAGGAACTGGAAATTAAAAGTTCAGTTGTTTAATAGGTTTACTTGATGACGCACTTCCATTTGTTAGAATATATGTTATGTCATCTAACACAAAGTTTTTATAAAATAAAAGTATTTCTTAAATACCTTTTTTTTGAAAGTTTTGATAAACAATACAATAAAGAATATACGAAAAACAAAATGCAGTAATATTTACTGACTAGCAAACCGGCCCGGCTTCCCCCGGGTACAATTGAGTTTTACAGAGATACACTAATAAATAAATCTGGAAAAGACAATTNAAAATTGATATATTTGCGCAAGTCACAAAAAGTACACCGCTCTATAAAAAAAACATTCAGGCATCCAAATACAGAGCAACTGGAAATTAAAAGTTCAGTTGTTTAATAGGTTTACTTGATGACGCACTTCCATTTGTTAGAATATATGTTATGTCATCTAACACAAAGTTTTTATAAAATAAAAGTATTCCTTAAATACCTTTTTTTGAAAGTTTTGATTAACAATACAATAAAGAATATACGAAAAACAAAATGCAGTAATATTTACTGACTAGCGAACCGGCCCGGCTTCCCCCGGGTACAATTGAGTTTTACAGAGATACACTAATAAATAAATCTGGAAAAGACAATTCATTTATGTGAAAACAGAACTATAAAATTATACTATGTTGGCTTAGGTTTCTAACTTTTTGCGGCAACCCAAAAGGAAGGAAATATTTTTTACCCGATAGCCAAGAAGTAGGGTATTGTGTTTGGAGTGTATCCGTGCAACTACCGCGTAGTTACCACATTTCCGCTTTCCAGCGTCGATGTATGAAAATCAAAACGTGAGTTTCATCAAGTTGTAGCTTTAGAAATAAGTGTACTTAGGTACTACTTTTTGCGCTTGGCTGAGGGATCTTAATCGATCACCAAAGTTAAGCAACGTTCCCAGCGGCACACATTTGGATGGGTGACCGTTTAGTGGCATAACATCTGAGTGTTTCCGGGCTTCGGAGGGCACGTTAAATATTCAGTGCCGGTTGTTATCGATTGACAGCAGTCATTAAGCCATTTCATAGGTCCTTGGGCGGCCTGTTAAACTCTGACACCAGAGGAAAACCTTATTTCGGTCACGTTCCCAGCTGTTGCATAATAACGTTTTGTTGTTATTCCACAGGAATCGTACAATTTTCCGGGATAAAAAGTATCCTATGTCCTATTCCAGAATCTAAAGTACCTACAAACTAAACTTCACCAAAATCCGTTCAGCCGTTATGGTGCTGAGTGGTAACAACAATACACACACACACACACACGCACACGCGCACGCACGCGCACGCACACACACACACACACTTTCACATTTATAATATTAGTAGGATTCATATTCTCATCAACGCGTTATATTTACTTTTTGTACACAGCGAGCTTACCCGTCGACGTGCCGAATTTCCCTTGGGGGTTTTCTGAGAACTTGTTTGATAGCAAATTAAGTAATTCCGTCGCTCTTCAGTTGGAACACAACGTTTGCCAAGTGTCGGTCGGCAGTGTAATATCCCGCATTCTAGCGCTGAATTCTGAGGATTCTGCGGATTCGTATCATTCCTGAATGGCCCCATTCCATTCCTGCATCCCCTTTGGCCTTGCAAGAGCGAACCGAAACTGCCTTCCAAGCTTCACCACAATCTCTTCTCACCCATTCCCCCAATCCTCTACTAATTAGTTCAAATTAGACAATGTGCATTTCTAACTTATTTATCATGGATTGGTTATTTCATTCCCAGTTATTCCTGTATATTTAGGCTATTCACGGTAAAGTGCGCGCTTTTTGAAGCCCTCAAATTTCACAGTCAATAAATATATTTTATTATAGCCTTAGACGTTGACTTTCGAGTCCGGTGGAATAGAAACACTGTTTATTACTTACATGGCAATATTTATTTTAAAAAGGAGTTAAAGGATAAGAAATGGTTCATAGGGAAAACGTAACTAGGTCTTCAAAGGTGCTCACTTTTCCTGATAAGGCACCCAATTCAGTAAAAAAAAAAAAAAACAATATAACGAAGGAATTTAATACGATATTGGAAACCGCAGCAGTTATCCTTTTAAAATTATTTACTATTTTAATTTTACGTCTAATTTTATGTAGCAAAAGTGCAAGATGCTGTAATGCACACTGCCAACTATTTCTTCTTACTATGCGTCTGTGAAATTAGCCTACAAAAATGTTTCCAACATTCTACAATCTACATGAGGTGTATCAGTAAATGGACTCCGGTAGATTATGAATTGATTAATTGCCTATATGCAATAAAAAAAGAAAGCAAATACAATAATTAAAGTTTTCACAAATAATTACGTAAAACTTTTAATTCAACGTTAAGTCTTACAACTACTTTTTTTTCTGTTGTTACCAACTTGACTGAGCGTAGACCAGTCATTGTGTTTATAAAATATGTGACATTTTCAAAGGTTTATTTCAAAAGTGCATTAACTAACCATGTAATTTTGGATAAGTGATAGGATGAGTGGGGCCACTNGCGTCTGTGAAATTAGCCTACAAAAATGTTTCCAACATTCTACAATCTACATGAGGTGTATCAGTAAATGGACTCCGGTAGATTATGAATTGATTAATTGCCTATATGCAATAAAAAAAGAAAGCAAATACAATAATTAAAGTTTTCACAAATAATTACGTAAAACTTTTAATTCAACGTTAAGTCTTACAACTACTTTTTTTTCTGTTGTTACTAACTTGACTGAGCGTAGACCAGTCATTGTGTTTGTTAAAATATGTGACATTATCAAAGGTTTATTTCAAAAGTGCATTAACTAACCATGTAATTTTGGATAAGTGATAGGATGAGTGGGGCCACTTTTTTTTTTCTTTTTCGTGAAAGGAGTTTCGTACACGTACAGGCTAGACTTGACTATCCGTACACATCTGGGACCTTCCTTCGATTACTTGCCGCATGAACTGGAATACATTTTCTTATTTCACTGGGGCAATCATTATTAAGTAACTTCGATAATAGACGTCCGTGATTCGCGGACAGGTACCTAGGACGCGTAACTGTTATATCATTCGGTCACGAAAGAGGATACGAGCTGAAGTGTTTTGGGGATCAGCTAGTCGTGTAATATTTTCGCGATAACAGTTGCCCTTGATGATGAAGTAATGTAGTATCGGTAGAGATCTTCCTGATTTGCGTTATTATTTGTGCATAGGTCTAAACTTCACGGTGTTGTATATACTGGAGCCGGCATCGTTTCTCAATTGGCTGCTTAATAGCTCTCAAGTCGCTCCCTTTCTGGCTGGAATATACGTGATTAGGCGACAAAAATGTAAAGTGTTTGTTTATTAGAGCAGAGTTACCCATGGCGTGTCAAATAAAGTATGTTCCAATGACAAACGTATTGCAAAGGTGAAGATGACGAGAACAGTCAGACAAAGAGTAGACAAGCACACATAATAAATGGCGTGATGATTCCTGTGACGTGGGTGTACGCTTTCACCGAATGGTTGCGCAAAGCTCCTGGAACGTGCCATGCGCCTGATTGGCTACTGCGCGTGGCGAACTGTACTCTATTGGCTGGGCTGCGATCTGGCAAGAAGGTCACCAGGCGCTGATTGGCAAACGGCGCGGCGTTCCAACATGTTGCTTGTCAGTGGAGCCATTTTGTTGGTGCGCGTGGATGCATGTTTTCACCAGTCTCGTGGTGCAGTTGTTCGACCCTCTGCTTGCTCCTCCTGCGCCTGATCCATAACGGTATTGCAGGAGACACCTTTCAGAGCTTATTACTGGGGGAGTGCGATCAGGACTTCCATGACTTGCAAATCCGTCGTCGATTTGTCACTTGCAGGCTTGCACGCATATAGAAAATGCGTGCGGACACACCAGGCTGTTTGGTGTGCACTCCCCCCAGTCTTGGACCAAGTCCATAACCTAGTTTCATTTGGCATGTTTTCGCCAGTCACGGCGCGATTGTTTGACCCAGGCTGCTCCTCCTGTGCCTGATCCGCTAAGGTATTACAGGAGACACCATTCTGAGCTTATTTACTAGGGGAGTGCGATCAGGACTTCCATACTTACACGACCGACGTTTAGTTTACACTTCAGACTTGCACATATAGAGAAAATATGGCTATTTTGCACTAGGCTGTTTAGTGCGCACTCCCCTACAGTCTTGGACTAGTCCATAACCTTGGATTCATTGAGCTTGGTCAGAGCTCGTAATTGTCAGTAGTTGAATACTGACAATAGAAAGAGTATCGCTCTTTCCAATCGCAGTGGGAGGATGTTCTCCACCTTACACCATGCGTGGTTCCTCCTCACCTATCAACAGCATCGTACAGAGTTGAATCTGTGCGCGCCACCTTGATGGGGCCGAGTGCTATCCTCACTCTACAAACCCGCTTTGCGAACGAGTCCTCTTACTAGGCGGACCAGACCGTCGACCCTTCGTTGATGAGCACCAACCCTTCGAAACATGACAACCTGCGTGAGACAGCAACGCTTGCGTTCCACGGCAATTGCTACTGTCCCTTCCAGTGTCAGGAAGCCCGCCCTCCAGGCAAGTGACCACCTCCAGATCTCCTTCTAAGCAGAAGGTTCAACCACTACCACCCAGAGTCCGACCCACGATCAGCACGGCCGAAGCCGGGGCTTTCACGCTGATCCCCTGGGTACCCACAATTTTCAGCCATGCACACTGAGTTTTCACCCAGAGCAGCCCAGCCCCTCCAGGACGCCAGACAATCCCTTCATTGTGACTCCGCCACCCCGAGATCATCCTCAACTCGCTACAGTCAAGGCTCAGTTTTGGGAGTGCAATTCGGTTCGCGGGTCTTCACCGCAGGGCGAAGAATATATACAGCCTCTGGAGACTGCACATAACCTCGCCATGACTGATTATCTGTGCACAGACAGGCCGTCACCGCCTTCATTCGTCCTCACTCCGTTAGCCATGGGGCGGCCCCCATGTTACCAGCCCATACCACGAGGAGGTGGAGATGGACTTGAGCAGTGCTAGGCTATATATTCGCATCACTGCCCCATTAAAGGAGATGGATTGGAAGCTTTTCGTGACGGCAGGGAAACGCCCCAGGGATCACTAGTTCCTATGAGCGGGTCCCACCGGAGCTCGCGAACGAGCTCTTACACTTGCGCCGGTTACCGCCACTAGAGCCTGTAACCAGGGTTAGGCCCAACAGGAGCAGCCATTTCCGCCGTACTGCCCCACCAAGTTCGGTTCCCAGGCTCCTCCCTACTAGGCGGACGCGAGGCACACGTCCGGTGTTCAGGCACCCTGTCCCCTCACTCTATAGGACAGACAACATAGCCGTTATAGCTACCCCACCAGGTACTCAGGTTCCAGGCTCCCCCCTACTGGCTCGGACTTCCCACATCCGGCGTTCAGGCACCCAGTCCCCTCACCTTACACCCATTACAGGTTGGTGGCCAGACCACGGCCTGTACCCAACCCGGCCCCCAAGGCCAGTTTCATTTGGCAGTTTGAGCAATAAGCAGCTGTTTCACCTGTGTATTATTGATTACTCTTTGACTCAGACAAAACCCGCGGGATATCAATAGCGCCCGCCACATTTCCGGTACAAGTAACATGGACTCGTATTTCGCCCCGCCTCTGTCTACAACCAGCAGCAAGCCATTCTATCATATCCGCATTTCCTAAGTGCTGCTGGAATTCGGAGGTCATCCTGTACTTTAATGTTCAGCATTTCTCTATTTACGCATCTCAAGATACTTGACACTGTGGGCTCATACAAATTATTTTACATGTGCGATAGTACATTAATGCTGCATCTTGTGATGTCTGGGGAAAAACAGCATAAATGTAGAGCAACCTTGAGAGATGATCGAAAGAAATTCGATTTTAACTCGTTATAATGATTGGAAAATAAATTATTTAAATGCCGAATAATTCATGACTTCAGTTTGGTTTATATGCCGAAATGGCGGAAAAATGATTCAGTGGGTAGATGAAGAAAATATTATTGTTTGGTTGGCAAATTTTTTTATTGGTTTGCTATACTCTCCCTTGTGTATTTGCATTAATAAAATAAACCGGGGGAGAAATGGAATATTCGTTATATACACTAGAAAATTCCAGGCTTTTAAAATATTCTACTATGCACGAATTGTTTTTTTTTTTTGGTTTGTTAATACTTATAGAAATAATTATGTCACTCTTTTCGTTTGTGCCTGTCAGAAAGCTTACCGAAAGAATATATAAATATATATTATATATGTATATATTGGCAGTCTTTGTGTACATCATCTTGTTTCTTGAGGGGCTCGGTGTTTATCGGAAGGAGAAGCGAGGCTGCTGAATTAGTATTCCCGCACGGCAGAGCGGGTAAGCGAAGCGTCAAAAGAGAGGCAAATACAGCACACGACTTCTCGCCGCTTTGTGTTTAGCTTCGTCTCCCCAGAGCGGAGCTTCTCGTTCCTTTAACTATCTCTCTCTCTCTCTCTCTCTCTCTCTCTCTCTGCGAACCCGGCTTTTACGCCCGTCGACTTGTTTTTCTACGCTAGGCGTCCGTGGGGCAGACTCGTGCAGCGTCGAGAACGCTTCAGCTGGCGTACGGTTCAGGTTCTTTAAGTGAGCGAAGTTGTTTTTTTGTGTTGTTAAGAAGTTTTATATTTACCTAATGTGTCAAAGGGTAATTTGAAAAAAAGGAACGTGGAGAAATAAGAATACTCATTATCAAAAACAAAATTTTCCAGTATTATGAGTTTTTAAAATTGATATATTGTGCCAACATATCTAAAATTTTCCGTGGTTTATGTGTGTCTTAAGATGGAAAAAAATTTCACCAAAATAAGATAAGGATATATTTATATATTTATAGGTGAGTTTTGTTGTGTAATTTTGTTTTCTGGTTTATATTAATTTCATTTATTTCAGCTTATTATTAAATTAAATGTTAAAACAGTTAGCAGTTAATCTTAATGGCAAATGAGCCAATTGCCGTATGTCAAAGAAATTGTTGCATGCTATTCCTGTGACCTCAAGAAACAGGATATCTATTTTGAAGTGAGATCATGCACCTTACGAATTCAAAAATTCATAACTCCTAACCCGTATGCCCGATTTCCAAAATTCAACAGACATATTAATAAGTTTCAATGACACGATACAACCATAGTATATTAAAACTATTGATACTAATACTAATTATGTTAGGTCTATTTTCTGACAATGGCTTCCGTTGTGTCGAGTGGAGTGATTTGGGTGACTCTTAACAGCGAGGTCTTGAGAGCCGATGAGGATGAAGTGAGGTGAGTATGGAGCAGCGCCGGAATGAAAGGGTGCGGGAAACGGGAGATCCCGAGAAAATCTGCCGACCAGTGGCATCTTCCGACACGATTCCTACTTCGGAAAATTCGGAAGTGATCCAGCCGGGGAATGTACCCTGTTCGCCTTGCTGGGAGGCGAGCAGTTTAGCCTTCTCAGCCACCGTGGCTCGGAATAGATTTCGTGTTGTGACATGTAAGGTAGAAACAATTTTTGATTTAAGCATTAATTTGGCCATGGCTGCGTCGAGCCACTAAAAAGATTAAAAGGTTTTTTGAATTTTGGAAATCGGACACAGAGTTTAGGAATTTTTAAAGTCGTGAGGTGTATGACCTAACGTCAACTAAGGTGTCATGGCAGATGGCAGAGCGTCCTAATATTACATACACCTGCCGCGTTTCGGGTTTCCCATGCATTTGCGATGTTGGTTATGTATTTGTAGATTATGTTGGTATTGCTGTAAGTATTTAATAAGAAGATAAATTTTAGTTAATTTAATGTTTGTTATGTTGGCCGTGTTAGATATTTTAATATTTCAGTATTTTATTATCTTTATGTATATTAAAATTTAATTGTTATGTCTAGTGCAAGAGGGTTCTAAGTCCGTTTAATGATTAAATAACTTTTATATATCGGTTTAATTAATTACATTCGTATTAAGTATACTATATTTTCATGTTTTATTTTTTTTTAACTGATTAAAAAATTTGAATTTTTATTTATTTTAATTTATATATCATGTGTTATAAATGATAATATGTATGATTTAAGGATATGCTATTATCACATATTGTAAAACTCATACATGGAAAATGATACATGCCTTGCCCAACATACCATAGTGATACAATATACTACATAGACATCATTAATGTGAGGGGGATGGGGAACGTACAAAACTGTATTTTTAATTATTAATGTTATCAATATTGCGACAGTATTATACACGTGCAAATTGATCTTGGTTAAAATAAGCACGTCCGTAGAGTAAACGGTAACGTAAAGAGAAAAACAGAAAAAAAAATATATCTTTATTCCAGCAGTATTAAAGGCATACAATTTGATCTTTTAAACCTAAAAAATTGTCAGGAAGAGCAGTAGGCTTGTCCTGGACGATGCAAAGGCTCATGTTTTAGTAACCAACCAGAATAGGGTACAGTCTCACCGATAAAGCTTGTTTATAAACTCATGTGTAAGTGTATATCGCCCCGTAGTCTATTCGCGGTGCCTTAATTTTTTTATGTGTAAAGTGTTTTGTTGTTTCCTAAATAAGTCTTGTGTCATAAGCGTTTTATACTTGTCTAAACATAAAAATGTCTTATTTTTTTGGATAAACTCAACTTTTACTTATGTTTTACCCACAAATGAAGATATTTAACGTATAATTAATATTTAAAAAAAAACAAAGAGAAATAGGTATGTTGTAAATGCCTAGTAAGAAATAGTTCTTATGCAAAATATTATTACACTGAGTGCGTACGATTGCGGTGCGTTGCCCCTTGTCCATTTTGTGTAATTTTTTAGAATTGGTTAAGCCTTTTTTTGCACGAGGCGGAGAAATGGCATAAAAGTAGTACTTTCGCGAGGATTCAAAAAAGTTGGTAGTAACTATGAATGTACTATATGCGAAGTTCCGAATGAATTATATCAAAACTTTTTTCCCGACTCTCAATCATTACTTACATCTTTTCAAATCAATTTATTTATTTATGGTTTTCTCTGTTCTTGTGTGAATCATCTCAAACATAATTCACGTGCAGTTCGGCAGTTCCTCTCTACCGAAGAGTTTTCATGGTGGATGTCCCCCTCCCTTCGGCAGCTAGTTGTAATTGAAGGTGATCATAGCCAAAACGTGGCCTCTTTTACCCGGTTACAATAACGCCGTGAAACTCGTGCCGTGTAGTCTATTAGCGGTTTATTTTTTAATCAAAGCTTTGAAAAATCACCATATGAATGATGTGCTTGGTTGATTCTTAGATATAACATGTATCACAAGCGTTTTATATATGTTAACATGAAGGTACCTTATTTTTGAACTTTTACTAATATTATATATAAAGTATAATATTTCTTTTATAACTAACATGAATAAAAAAAATGAGGAAATGTGTGTGTTGGTAATGCTTAGTATATCCTGGAAGAACCTTAGCAGAGATTCAGAAAAGTTTGAAGTAACCGTGAATGGACTATGCTTATGTGTCGGGGAAGATAATCAATTGTTAAATATCAATGAAGAATTCACAACATTGAAAGTTCATGTTCGTTATTGAAATTTATTCTTTATGAGTGAAATTATCCCCTTCCCCTATTTTATTCCTCCCCCACCACCATTTTAATAAGCCTCTTGAGAGTCTGCATCTCCCATATCCAACAAGCATCGAAACCATGTATAATCCAATCACAAATATAGCAGTAAGTCGCAGAGTTTCGAAAACTATGTTGACACGAATAATTTTTGTGATGGACGACCAAAATGTATTTCCTACACTCCTAGGCGTTGGGCAAAGCTTTTAATTAGCCCCCACCCAACACATGATCGTTTGACTACTTTTGTAAATTATTGCAAACTAGGAAAAAGAAATATACTCCTCTATTCGACGAGCCAGTACACTTTTGTAATGGATAACCTAGTTCCATCTGCCTGTGGCAGAAGTGGCAACGACTTGTCTGCTGAAAAGAAATTCGTCGGTAGAGAGGAACTGGTTTTATTCGAGTGACTCTTATACTATACGTCGCACGCTTCACTACTCTACTGGGGCGACAGACTCGAGGGGAAGAGACAGCTAGTTTTATTTCCGTCTTCAACTGCAAGATTTCCAATACAACAAAGAGGAGACCAACCACGTCGTCTTCCGCTGGAGCGTCAACGACGAGTCAGCTCCTGCGAATTGGCTCGCAAACGATGCACCGTTCCCGAGTGTGTTCGGCCACGCGGATTTCCTTCGACGTGCTGAGGGAACACACACCTGAGCTGTTTCCCGTGTTTGAGGCCGAGAAGCGTGGGAGCGATAAGGGCGATAATGCCACGCGCTTCAAGTACGTCATCGCCGATACGCGCAAGGCTTTTAACTGGCGTGCTGTTTTCTCGACTTCAAGAGGTGACGCTATTATTTTATTGGTGGAATGTCTATAGCAATGTTCATTACAGTATCCTCTCATAGTTTCACTNCCCAGTCCCCTCACCTTACACCCATTACAGGTTGGTGGCCAGACCACGGCCTGTACCCAACCCGGCCCCCAAGGCCAGTTTCATTTGGCAGTTTGAGCAATAAGCAGCTGTTTCACCTGTGTATTATTGATTACTCTTTGACTCAGACAAAACCCGCGGGATATCAATAGCGCCCGCCACATTTCCGGTACAAGTAACATGGACTCGTATTTCGCCCCGCCTCTGTCTACAACCAGCAGCAAGCCATTCTATCATATCCGCATTTCCTAAGTGCTGCTGGAATTCGGAGGTCATCCTGTACTTTAATGTTCAGCATTTCTCTATTTACGCATCTCAAGATACTTGACACTGTGGGCTCATACAAATTATTTTACATGTGCGATAGTACATTAATGCTGCATCTTGTGATGTCTGGGGAAAAACAGCATAAATNTCATACAAATTATTTTACATGTGCGATAGTACATTAATGCTGCATCTTGTGATGTCTGGGGAAAAACAGCATAAATTTAGAGCAACCTTGAGAGATGATCGAAAGAAATTCGATTTTAACTCGTTATAATGATTGGAAAATAAATTATTGAAATGCCGAATAATTCATGACTTCAGTTTGGTTTATATGCCGAAATGGCGGAAAAATGATTCAGTGGGTAGATGAAGAAAATATTATTGTTTGGTTGGCAAATTTTTTTATTGGTTTGCTATACTTTCCCTTGTGTATTTGCATTAATAAAATAAACCGGGGGAGAAATGGAATATTCGTTATATACACTAGAAAATTCCAGGCTTTTAAAATATTCTACTATGCACGAATTGTTTTTTTTTTTTGGTTTGTTAATACTTATAGAAATAATTATGTCACTCTTTTCGTTTGTGCCTGTCAGAAAGCTTACCGAAAGAATATATAAATATATATTATATATGTATATATTGGCAGTCTTTGTGTACATCATCTTGTTTCTTGAGGGGCTCGGTGTTTATCGGAAGGAGAAGCGAGGCTGCTGAATTAGTATTCCCGCACGGCAGAGCGGGTAAGCGAAGCGTCAAAAGAGAGGCAAATACAGCACACGACTTCTCGCCGCTTTGTGTTTTGCTTCGTCTCCCCAGAGCGGAGCTTCTCGTTCCTTTAACTATCTCTCTCTCTCTCTCTCTCTCTCTCTCTCTCTGCGAACCCGGCTTTTACGCCCGTCGACTTGTTTTTCTACGCTAGGCGTCCGTGGGGCAGACTCGTGCAGCGTCGAGAACGCTTCAGCTGGCGTACGGTTCAGGTTCTTTAAGTGCGCGAAGTTGTTTTTTTGTGTTGTTAAGAAGTTTTATATTTACTTAATGTGTCAAAGGGTGATCTGAAAAAAAAAACGTGGAGAAATAAGAATACTCATTATCAAAAACAAAATTTTCCAGTATTATGAGTTTTTAAAATTGATATATTGNAACGTGGAGAAATAAGAATACTCATTATCAAAAACAAAATTTTCCAGTATTATGAGTTTTTAAAATTGATATATTGTGCCAACATATCTAAAATTTTCCGTGGTTTATGTGTGTCTTAAGATGGAAAAAAATTTCACCAAAATAAGATAAGGATATATTTATATATTTATAGGTGAGTTTTGTTGTGTAATTTTGTTTTCTGGTTTATATTAATTTCATTTATTTCAGCTTATTATTAAATTAAATGTTAAAACAGTTAGCAGTTAATCTTAATGGCAAATGAGCCAATTGCCGTATGTCAAAGAAATTGTTGCATGCTATTCCTGTGACCTCAAGAAACAGGATATCTATTTTGAAGTGAGATNTTGCCGTATGTCAAAGAAATTGTTGCATGCTATTCCTGTGACCTCAAGAAACAGGATATCTATTTTGAAGTGAGATTATGCACCTTACGAATTCAAAAATTCATAACTCCTAACCCGTATGCCCGATTTCCAAAATTCAACAGACATATTAATAAGTTTCAATGACACGATACAACCATAGTATATTAAAACTATTGATACTAATACTAATTATGTTAGGTCTATTTTCTGACAATGGCTTCCGTTGTGTCGAGTGGAGTGATTTGGGTGACTCTTAACAGCGAGGTCTTGAGAGCCGATGAGGATGAAGTGAGGTGAGTATGGAGCAGCGCCGGAATGAAAGGGTGCGGGAAACGGGAGATCCCGAGAAAATCTGCCGACCAGTGGCATCTTCCGACACGATTCCTACTTCCGAAAATTCGGAAGTGATCCAGCCGGGGAATGTACCCTGTTCGCCTTGCTGGGAGGCGAGCAGTTTAGGCTTCTCAGCCACCGTGGCTCGGAATAGATTTCGTGTTGTGACATTTAAGGTAGAAACAATTTTTGATTTAAGCATTAATTTGGCCATGGCTGCGTCGATCCACTAAAAAGATTAAAAGGTTTTTTGAATTTTGGAAATCGGACACAGAGTTTAGGAGTTAGGAATTTTTAAAGTCGTGAGGTGTATGACCTAACGTCACCTAAGGTGTCATGGCAGATGGCAGAGCGTCCTAATATTACATACACCTGCCGCCTTTCGGGTTTCCCATGCATTTGCGATGTTGGTTATGTATTTGTAGATTATGTTGGTATTGCTGTAAGTATTTAATAAGAAGATAAATTTTAGTTAATTTAATGTTTGTTATGTTGGCCGTGTTAGATATTTTAATATTTCAGTATTTTATTATCTTTATGTATATTACAATTTAATTGTTATGTCGAGTGCAAGAGTGTTCTAAGTCCGTTTAATAATTAAATAACTTTTATATATCGGTTTAATTAATTACATTCGTATTAAGTATACTATATTTTCATGTTTTATTTTTTTTTAACTAATTAAAAAATTTGAATTTTTATTTATTTTAATTTATATATCATGTGTAATAAATGATAATATTTATGATTTAAGGATATGCTATTATTNTGTATGATTTAAGGATATGCTATTATCACATATTGTAAAACTCATACATGGAAAATGATACATGCCTTGCCCAACATACCATAGTGATACAATATACTACATAGACATCATTAATGTGAGGGGGATGGGGAACGTACAAAACTGTATTTTTAATTATTAATGTTATCAATATTGCGACAGTATTATACACGTGCAAATTGATCTTGGTTAAAATAAGCACGTCCGTAGAGTAAACGGTAACGCAAAGAGAAAAACAGAAAAAAAAATATATCTGTATTCCAGCAGTATTAAAGGCCTACAATTTGATCTTTTAAACCTAAAAAATTGTCAGGAAGAGCAGTAGGCTTGTCCTGGACGATGCAAAGGCTCATGTTTTAGTAACCAACCAGAATAGGGTACAGTCTCACCGATAAAGCTTGTTTATAAACTCATGTGTAAGTGTATATCGCCCCGTAGTCTATTCGCGGTGCCTTAATTTTTTTATGTGTAAAGTGTTTTGTTGTTTCCTAAATAAGTCTTGTGTCATAAGCGTTTTATACTTGTCTAAACATAAAAATGTCTTATTTTTTGGATAAACTCAACTTTTACTTATGTTTTACCCACAAATGAAGATATCTAACGTATAATTAATATTTAAAAAAAAACAAAGAGAAATAGGTATGTTGTAAATGCCTAGTAAGAAATAGTTCTTATGCAAAATATTATTACACTGAGTGCGTACGATTGCGGTGCGTTGCCCTTTGTCCATTTTGTGTAATTTTTTAGAATTGGTTAAGCCTTTTTTTGCACGAGGCGGAGAAATGGCATAAAAGTGGAACTTTTGTACGGCTTCAAAAAAGTTGGTAGTAACTATGAATGTACTATATGCGAAGTTCCGAATGAATTCTATCAAAAATTTCTCCCGACTCCCGATCATTACTTACATATCTTCAAAGCAATTTATTTATTTATGGTTTTCTCTGCTCTTGTGTAAATCATCTCCAACATAATTCACGTGCAGTCTGGCAGTTCCTCTCTACCGAAGAATTTTCAAGGTGGATTTCCCCCTCCCTTCGGCAGCTAGTTGTAATTGAAGGTGATCATAGCCAAAACGTGGCCTCTTTTACCCGGTTACAATAACGCCGTGAAACTCGTGCCGTGTAGTCTATTAGCGGTTTATTTTTTAATCAAAGCTTTGAAAAATCACCATATGAATGATGTGCTTGGTTGATTCTTAGATATAACATGTATCACAAGCGTTTTATATATGTTAACATGAAGGTACCTTATTTTTGAACTTTTACTAATATTATATATACAGTATAATATTTCTTTTATAACTAATATGAATAAAAAAAATGAGGAAATGTGTGTGTTGGTAATACTTAGTATATCCTGGAAGAACCTTAGCAGAGATTCAGAAAAGTTTGAAGTAACCGTGAATGGACTATGCTTATGTGTCGGGGAAGATAATCAATTGTTAAATATCAATGAAGAATTCACAACATTGAAAGTTCATGTTCGTTATTGAAATTTATTCTTTATGAGTGAAATTATCCCCTTCCCCTTTTTTATTCCTCCCCCACCACCATTTTAATAAGCCTCTTGAGAGTCTGCATCTCCCATATCCAACAAGCATCGAAACCATGTATAATCCAATCACAAATATAGCAGTAAGTCGCAGAGTTTCGAAAACTATGTTGACACGAATAATTTTTGTGATGGACGACCAAAATGTGTTTCCTACACTCCTAGGCGTTGGGCAAAGCTTTTAATTAGCCCCCACCCAACACATGATCGTTTGACTACTTTAGTAAATTATTGCAAACTAGGAAAAAGAAATATATTCCTCTATTCGACGAGCCAGTACACATTTGTAATGAATAACCTAGTTCCATCTGCCTGTGGCAGAAGTGGCAACGACTTGTCTGCTGAAAAGAAATTCGTCGGTAGAGAGGAACTGGTTTTATTCGAGTGACGCTTATACTATACGTCGCACGCTTCACTACTCTACTGGGGCGACAGACTCGAGGGGAAGAGACAGCTAGTTTTATTCCCGTCTTCAACTGCAAGATTTCCGATACAACAAAGAGGAGACCAACTACGTCGTCTTCCGCTGGAGCGTCAACGACGAGTCAGCTCCTGCGAATTGGCTCGCAAACGATGCACCGTTCCCGAGTGTGTTCGGCCACGCGGATTTCCTTCGACGTGCTGAGGGAACACACAGCTGAAGCTGTTTCCCGTGTTTGAGGCCGAGAAGCGTGGGAGCGATAAGGGCGACAATGCCACGCGCTTCAAGTACGTCATCGCCGATACGCGCAAGGCTTTTAACTGGCGTGCTGTTTTCTCGACTTAAAGAGGTGACGCTATTATTTTATTGGTGGAATGTCTATAGCAATGTTCATTACAGTATCCTCTCATAGTTTCACTCGTGTCCGGATAAAATGTTATAAGATACATTGGTCTGAAAAAAATACTTATATTTAGGGCCGCCTGTTTTTCGCGGAAAAATTTAGGCTCAAACTAGATTTCAACTCGTTACGTGTATGCTTGCCAGTTTCTTTCGCTATTGGCCGCATGTCTGTGCAAGAAGACATTTTCCTCTCGACAACGTCAATCAGAATAATCTATGGAGAAGGCAGCTTTCGTAAAGGGAGCCGCCGCGCAGGGGTAGTATATAAGAGGTGTGGTTTAGGGGGAACCCCTCCTTATCTGTTTCCTGTAGCATTTTCTGTTAATGCATGCAACAATTTTTAATTCTTTCCTGTCGAAAGGGTTTTTACGTTGTCTATGCCGGTTTTTCCCTTTATCTTCTTGGTTTTAGTTGTTTAGCTATAAGTACACTCAGGGAGGTTGTCATGGCCGAAAGAGGCCATGCCTACCAAATCCCTTGCAGCCACAATTCATGTCTGCTTGCATGATTTCCTTCCCTTGTAGGCGTATAGGGCCTAGCCCTGAGACGCACTTAACTACCGTCCCTACCGCCGGTTCACACCTTACACTTAGATTTAGAGTAGGTTAGAAAAAAAAAGGGAACCCTTCCTACCCACAAAACCGGCGGCCGATTTCACTGCTCGAGAAAAAAAAAGTAGGCTATACACACACGCCGAAATTAGTGGCATTCTGGATATTCAATACGGTTTTGTAGCCCAACATTCCACTATTCAGGCATTTACAAAGTTTGCAACATATACAAGAGCCATTCTGTAGCATAAATTCATATTAGCAGTTTTCCTAGACGCAGCGAAGTCATTTGATAATGTTTGGATTAAAGGCCTCCTTCAAAAACTAATAAATTTCCGTTTCCTAGAGTGTTACATGCATCTTCTTAGCAACTACTTTCTTGACAGGCAATTTTATGTTAGCATCGACAATTGCAACTCGTCTACCCGCCAACTCACCGCAGGAGTGCCACATGGCACTGCACTTTCGCCATTTCTATACAACATATTCACAGCTGACATACCACACTCTCATTGTTTAGTTCAAACGTATGTCGACGATACAGTCATTTTTGCACATGACAAAAGCCTTCTCTACGCTCACATCTACACACAGTTACAGCTTGGCGAGTTAAGCCAGTGGTATGATCAGGTGAAGAAAAAAATAATGCAGAGAAAAACTAGGTGCTAGTACTAACATGCAGACGAAAGTATGAGGCTAAACCATTAAAATATAATAGCACAAAATTCTTTTTTTTTTTATATCCGCCAAATATATAGGATTGATAACAAATAAAAAAACTGCACTGGGACGTTCACAATAAACACACTACACAACTTGCATATGCGGAACTTAATTAATTATATCACCTGCTTACTACAGGTTAAATAAAAGACTTAAATTATTAATATACAATTCAATCATCCGCTCCGCCCTCATGTACGGGAATGAAATGTGGGGAAACTCAGCTAAAGCACTAATAAATCACTTACAAGTCATTCAGAATAACTATCTAAGAATAATTGGCGAAGCCACTAGATACACGAGAAACTGCGATCACCATTCAACACTAAAACTGCAATCTTTAAACAAAAAATTAATTAAACAAACAAGTGTACACATCGCTCCCGGCGCCTCCCCATCCCTCCGTGCTATCCGCACTTCTCTCGAGCAGCACCATAACACTTCTACGCACAAGTTATACAAGATCATATTTAATGATTAAATGCCATTACTGTTCACTGTTGGTTCCGGCTTACTAAATATAAAATTCAAACACCACACAACAAAATGTATGTTTAAAGGTCAACTTTGACTCCATATATTGTTAACCTAATCACCTTATTACTGTATTTTTATTAAATAAAGTTCTAACTATTAAATATTAAAGCCATATTTTAACTAATACTTGCTGCCAAACCTAAACATTAATAACAACTGTACACACAAACACATTCTAGTCTATTTGATTATTTTAATCGTAACTTATCCACAGGCCTTGCCTCATTGACCTACTTCCAGACGACTACAATATTTCTGCTTAGATTCCGCTTGAACAAACTAAAACTACAACGAAGTGCTCCGGGCTTCGCAGCGGTTCTCAACAAGTCCTGCATTTCAAAATTCCGGGTTTTAGGAACCATTCCTCTCCTC
>NQII01007751.1:56420-67728 GCA_002778355.1 Clitarchus hookeri | reverse complement strand
CGCAGGCAGAGAAGGAACGGAAACAGTGATGGGTACCAGGTCTCCTGGTGCTACACCGACGGGCCTTAAACAAAACAGATGCTGGTCTTGCCGCAGTATTATATATTTTATCGACAGCCAGGCGGGATGGGCTAGCTGTCCCCAACCTGGGCTCGAGACCTGACATATAAATGGGAGTACAAGAGCCCTCACAAAGGCTTGTACTTCCTCCACGCTGAGGGAGTAGCGTCCCAGTGATGATAAACGACGGCAGCGGTTCGTCGCCGAGTGCCTGGGAGGCTCGGCTGGGAGGAGGAGATCGTCGCCAACTCCGGGACTCGGGTTCGCAGCGGAGGAGGCGCTACGGGAACGTCGGCTAACGACGCAGAAGTTAAGTACGATTTGGGACTCTGTTATTTTCTCACCGGTGAGGTGGGACTTGGAATAATTCTGCAGAATAGAGTATAGAACTTAGTCCCTGGCAGTGGTGCGTCGGGACTTAGAATATTTCTTAAAGAAATAAAGTGAGGAACTTAGTCTCTGGCTGTGATGAGTTGGACTTGGATAATATTAGGCCGACTGAAGTAAAGTACTTTGTTTCTGGCAGAAGCGAGAGGGGACTTTGCATTCGCTCGCGGGAATGGTGGACTAAGGTTTTGGATGCCCGTTGTGAAACTTAGCCTCAAAATGGGTTATTGCGAGATTTTTGTACTGAGAAGAAAGGATTCGGGACTTGGACTTGCTGACGTAGTTGGTTATCTGGAACGTCGGGAATATTCAAGAGCATGAATGAGATTGTTTGTATGATCGTGTATTTTTGTAAATATGCATGAGCACCACCCACCCTATTGGTGTACCGGTGAAGGCAATACCCTCGGGCTCAGATGTTTGTGGACTGGTGTGAGGTGGTTTGTATGGGAAAGGGAAGAATTTTGTATTGCGGTTGGGACCCCTTTCTTCTAGAGACCAAAGGCCTCAGTGATAGTTTTCATAAGAATTATTTGTTGTTTTTAAATATATGTGTTGAGTAATCATTGTTTTTTGGGAAAATCACTGGATGTTTTAAATATGTTTTATGGAATCTTAAATGTAATATATTGTGAACGATTTTGAAAATTCATCTAACTCTTATATATAAAATCAAATTGTTATCTTCATAATTGTAAATTGAAAGAAAGGGTCAAAAGGAAAAGAAATATGTGGCCACTCACCCTTAATCCTTCGCAGAAGATCATAATTTATTTTTTATTTGCATGGAATAAAATTATAAATAACGCGTTAAAAAGTCGAAATTTGTGTTTTGCGCCGTGCGGTTATGCCACGAAAGATCGGGTGATTAATATGGATTCTGAAGCACAAATGCTCGGTAGGTATTTATAAACTGATTCTTGCCAGAGGTTTGGATAAGACTCGCAGTTTCAGCGTGACGACTTAACATACACGGCTACTGAGAAATTTAATAACTTGTTTATTCATATATCTCTGAAAATTGTAAGTTTTTCAATCACATGTGTATCATGTATTGGGTTCTTTAGGTGGCGTCTTTTAATCTATACGATTTGTAAATAAGGTGTCAGATATGTATCCGTGTTTCTCTCAGCTTATTTTACAACGCCACACAAGTTTCTGAAGATGAGTACCGCTCTGTGGTAGGTTTTGTAGGTGATTGAAGATCAGAAGTCTGCCGTGGCCGGCGTAGCTAATGCCGTACCACCTACACATGCCCGCTCATGGCAGAGTCGAATTTCTTTGAATTTTTACTTTGGTTCTACGAGGACTGTTAAGTACACGGCGAATTGATACCTGTGGTCAAAATAAATAAGAAACTATTACACAAAGTTATATAAGTTTTTTTTTTCCCACAAAATAGGGAAAGTAATTTGTTTAAGTTCGATCTTAAAACTATTGACCTGGCCGGTGGGTAATCTTCTAACTACTTGTCTTCAGCCAGGTTGACCATGCTATTCGTTGACACAGCTGCATGTAACTGTAATGTGTTGAAAGAACCATTTATTAATAGATTATTGGGATATACCATCATTACGATGATGATACAAAAAACAACTGACTCAAACATACGAATCAAACTACGAGATTTACACCGTCATCTTACTCAGCCTCCACATCTGAGATCTCGCTAATGAGCAAGTACGAGATAGCGAATACCCACCGTGGTTGGTTGACACATTCAGAACATTTTCCCCGCACAAATTAGGTCTTCGCAGACATACCGCTTGCGTGGTTTGTATTAGCGCTATTTGAAAATACGGTTGAGAGTTTTGCAGGTCATTAAAGATATTCAAGAGACGGCCCATAAACTATAGTTTATTGGCAGTTTCTTTACACCTTTTTGATTTAAGTCTTCGAAAAATCACCCAATTTTTGACGTATTTGGTTGTTTCTTTAATAAGCTATTTATCACAATCGTTTTATACTTGTGTTAACATAAAAGAACCCTGTTTTTGGTTAAATTGAAATTTTATTTATTTTTCATTTATAGTTTATAATATTTCATTGATAATTAATGTGAATAAAGAAAGTGATAAAATTGGTATGTTGGCTATGGCTAGTAAGAAATAGTTTTTATGCAAAATATTATTAAACTGAATGCTCACGAATGTATTGAGTTGTCCCTCTGGTGTAATTTTATAAGACTCGATTATGCTTTGTTTGCATGAGGCGGAGGAATATCTTAGAATTATAACTTTAGCAGGGCTTCAGAAAAGTGCGAAGCAACCGTGAATGGACAATATTAAAATTATACGTGGATTTACGGACTTTTTAACGATAATGTGTGATAACATACCGTAGTACTTTCCGTTATAATACTACACAGAAGTGGTCTGCGTACAAAGAGAAAAATGCTCCTCTCTGCGTCAGGTACGAAATTTGCCAAAGTAATACGAGCATTCGCCGTCGCTATATTCAGAACATTATGGTTCCTCCGGCAATTGGGCAAATTAAAGTCACTCGAATACAAGTTAAAATGTGATATGTCGATCAAAATTCTTTGAAACAGATACCGCAATTTGCAACCTTATAAATTTCGAGAAAAAGATTACCGGTGCATGTCAGAACATTTTAACGTTTTGTAGTAATCTCAAAATACTTTGCTGTAAAGCTCTCCCAATGTTTTTTTCCACTTTTATATAAACATTTTTGAAAATCTTTATTGCTCGTTGGTATATCACCGACAGACACATTAAAATATCTTAAAAATTTATCAGAAAATATTTTCCAAACCAAGGTTTTGGTATTTTATGAATGGTATGCTGTATGTTTGAAGCATATAAGACAAATAAAAAATATTCAATAATATATTACCAGAATTCTCATTGCTCCAGCGAAATGGGGTAACAGTTTCGTACACAGACCGCACCAAACAGCGAAAAAAAAAACCTTCTAACCTTACACAGTACAATGGAAGCTTAAAAACCAGAGAACGTATTCCTCGATAATTAATTGCGTGTAATTGAGGTATTTCCGCCTTTTAGTGTACACATTTAGACACATCAGGTGATAAAGAAAAATGTTACAACGAAAAAAAGCGGGAATCTACAGAAGCCTGCATTGATGAATTGATATAGACATAATATCCGAGGCTATTTCAACGTTGCATGAGGTGGAAGGGTACTTAGAAGGGTTTTCCAAAACTTCCCAATCAACTGCGGACCTGTTGTACAGACTTCGCTACTCTGCGCGTGTATCGCGCGCAGTGCATTCCGTCGGCTGGCCGGGTCGCTGGAAACACCAGCAGGAATGTGTGGCTGACTGGAATGCAAGTTTGCCAACAAAAACACCGCTTTGTGCCCGCCGTAGATACTTTGTTAATGATGTTCCACTGCGTTGCATTGTAATTCCGTCGTAATGTAGGGGACTTCCAATGGAACATACCTCTGGAAACCTACCGATAGAAACACATATCTGCTTTCCGTAGAGGACGGACCTTACTGACTTACTGCGGAATCATACGATAAAAACAGTAAAAGAAAGGCTTTTAGAAGAAAAATTGCATTTTCTACGATCATGGACAAAACATGAAGTTTTAAACATCGGACTCACAGAAATTTACTGACCTCGAAAGTAGCCTTAACTCTTTGAAAATAACAACCGAGTTTACGTCAGGGATGTTCGCTTTTACTCAAAGGGGAGGTATCCTTGCCATGCTGGACTAACGTATATTCATACGTATCTTAATATCCACATTCAATATTTAAAAGTCAAGCTTGTTAAAGAACAGGGATCAACTTTACAGTAACCGTAAAAATTTTTCCCCACTATTCAATCATTTCTGCCTCACATGGGGAAAGTATTGATAGGCCTACACCTGAAACCACACAAACTTAAATTTTTTTGTTAAGTAGTCTTCTGTGTCGTGCCAAGCTGTGATTTTTGATGTCCGGCTATAAAACTTGGTTGCGAAGATCTGTAAAAAAAACTCCAAGGCGTAATGGATACTGCCCGCTTAAAAGTAATACACACAAGAAAAATATGTAACTTNAAAGTAATACACACAAGAAAAATATGTAACTTTTTCAATTGTGATCGACTGTAATAATAATAATAATAATACCGATGATAATAATAATAATAATAATAATAATAATACAATGGGCACCAACGTTACATAAATTATTTCTTGTGACCTGACTTATAGTTCAGGCCAATAAGATTTAAGGCCTAAAAATTACAATAAAAGTGATCCTTTCGTTGTCCTATGCATAAAATGTGCCAAATAAAATATCAAAAGTTTACACTATTTTAAGCCCGGAAATCAGCTGCCATTTTGACAAAATGGTGACAGACTAAAGCTTTTGTTTTTGTATTTGTATGATAATCGTGACCCATACAGACATTTTACTGCAATATAAAATAAAATATTGTAAAAATTGTTAAAATTATTTTGGTTATATTTTATTATTAATAAACCGGACTGCATGTAAGCGACATCGCATGCGTAAAGGAGTCTTGATTGGGGAACGGATAATCCGGTAATGCATTGGCTGAGAGCCAGCCTAGAATGAACGCTGAATAACACAGTAAGCGTGTCCAGAATAGTGGCCACCCAATATAACGGCGGTAAATGGTGCTACCGATACCAACAAAACTGATGTTCCTGATGTGGTAAATATAGAGTTCTCACTTCTAGCGATTCTGAAATGGCTTTAAAATGTTCACATACTTCTTACTCGAAGGCTCGTAGACAACGAACTATTACATCTGCTTAAGTATAGTTCAGGTTCGTGAGGGATAGAGGTGTTTATTAAATAATATATAACAATTAAATTTCCAAATAATTTTCTTAAAGATCCCTTCATCTATGTCTTTCAGTCATTTTATTTCGGTGTTCAGTGAAAATAATAAACAATTTTTTATTAACTTATTACACGAATCAATAAAATAATTGAATTGCTCGTACTAAAAATACAAGGTCTCAAGCTCAAGATCAGTTACAGTGCACCAGTCGTATCAGTCTCTCGTTAACTCCTCCCGCTCCGACGCCTTAGTGGGTCACAGACACCGCATCACTCGTTCCCGGATCACTTCGACGACTCCCTTTGGTCACCTTGGGTACAGTTGGCTGTCTCCGCCCTGCCGATAACCTCCAGCCGCCTGCCGAATATGCACGAACATTCGCCAGCCACCGTCGTCCACATACGCACTCAAAACCCCTCTTCAGAGATCTGACGGGCTGTACTTATACCTGCGTTAATGATTTTCTGTATTGTTCCGCGCTTACGATCAGAGATAACCTAGTTCAGAGTCGAGACGTTTCTTGATGGAGGAGAAACACGATCCACAACCTTCTCGAAGGTTCGAGTCGTCGCCAGGCGTAAGCTGTCAATCAAGCGTGAGCCACACACATCACGCCTCCTACCCTCCCCGCACCGAGCACCAGACAACGCCATACTGGACACGTCTCGATGCAGCTGCACGAGTCACTGATGATCGCCTGGGAATTTCGTTATCGCGTAGTGCTTTCCTGTCTCGGCCATTCCCACTCCTCCTCCCGATACCTTCAAGTCAGTGTGTCGACAGCTGTTGTACGTGATAGTTGTGATGCCAACGTGCTACACATAGGCTGTAGGAAAAAAACAAAGTTCGACTGGGGGCACTCAGACACCACATCACCAGTTACGTTAATGTATGTTGAAGTTTTCGTTTTTGTTTTTTGATAATATGGCATCTTCATCCCGCCGTGTTTCTCCAGACTATTATTTTAATGTTAGAGAATTGTGTGAAGTGAGTGACAGTGAATATCAAGTGGACAATAGTGAGTGATGCTGATCCGGACTACGAGGTTAGTGACCACGGCAAAAAATCGGAATTTGGTAGTGACGACGAAGACAGAACTGTAAATGATTCTCAAGAACCGGAGGAACATAAAGGAAATGGTAATGTAGGTACTACGCAGTCTTACACTAACTATTGGTATGGCCACGATAAAGAAAAATTCAAGTGGTAAAAAAAGTGCGTGAACGTAGAGTAAGAACTCCCGCTCATAATATTACACCAAGGATGCATTTTCCTGGAATAAATGGTCCGGAAAGACGTTTCGTATTACGTATTCTGAACTTCAAGCTTAGGAATGTATTGTAACTGAGGATAAGCTCGGTGATATTGTTATCTACACAAATGAAAAGTTAGAGGAAATCAGAACAAAATATAATGAGCCTGAAAAATTTGAGCTCAGAAACACAGATGTAGTTGAAATCAGAGTTCATATTGGTTTGCTTTTCTGTGCTGGTATTTTCAAATCAAACCATGAGGGACGACAATTAGTATACGCTCAATGATGGCAGAGACCGGGATATTTTTAGAGTAACCATTTCTCTAAAGCACATTCTGACTTCACTGTCAAGCCTAAGATTTGATCATACGAATGAAAGACCACTAAAAACTGCTGCTGATTAAGTAGTTGCAATTTCCTGGCTTTTCAATAGGCTTGTTAAGAACTCTCAGATGAATTATTCACAATTTGAGTTCACCTGTGTCGAAGAAGTGCTTGTTCCCTCTTGGGGCCTGTGTAAATTCAAATTATGCATGCCCAAAAAGCCTGCGAAATATGGCTTGAAAGTACTGGTGCTATCTGATGCAAAAACTCCTTACTTTTTCAATGTCTACGTTTGCACAGGAAAGAACTAAGGTGGGACTGGACTAACTGCCGAAGAAAGAAAACTAATAGTCTCCACCCAACGTGTTATCAGAATAATCTATTCAATTGAAAATATACACAGGAATGTAACGGCAGACCACTGATTTTAGTCGGTTGAGGTAGTGAGGGAACTGGGTGAAAGGAACCTTAACTATGTAGGGACTGTTCTGAAAAACAAAGCTAAAGTTCCACTAGAAGTTTTACCTTCAAAAAATTAATTGGTTGAATCGTGTGAGTACGGTTTCACACATGACGTGACACTGCTATCTTCTGTTCCTAAAAAGAAATAAAGCCGTGTTTTTGGTGTTTTCAATGAACCATATACCTCACAAAAAATGACAATACCCACAAACAGGAAATTATTGTTTGTTACAATTTCAGAAAGGAAGGAGTAGATGCACAAGACCAAAAATGTGCATTGTTCAGCACAAACAGGCGAACAAAGATATGACATACTGATATTTTTATGCAATCCTGAATATTTCTTCAGTAAAAGCTTTTGTGATTCACTTCTCATTTCGAGACAATGAACAGCTGCCACGTCTTCAAGTTGTGAAGAATTTAAGCACTGGGCTAGTAGAGCCACAACTGAGGACACAAATATACAACCAACACGTTATACGAGAAATGAGGAAGACAATAATGGTAGCATTCTTGGTGAAGTTTTGCCGAGGAATGGAACTGTGCCCACGAGAAAGGAACAAGAAAACAAAATTTGTCTGTGAAATATGTCTAAAGTGATACCGTTTTGAGTGCGGAGCCAAGATGTGTAAGCAGTGTAGAAGTGAAGAGTGAAAAAAGAAAATTTGGTGGTCGCAATGTGGAAGTGAACTTTGAAAAACTAGGATTCAGGAACACCACTTATCAAACAGGGTCAGAAATGTTTCTTTTAAATATATTTTTATCTGTCCTTTTTTCTTAGACAAACATATCTGTATGGCTAGATTTTAAGATAGATCTCTTAGTAGCAAGATAAATATTAGCCATTTAATACATTTTTCAAATATGTAACAATTTTTTTGTTTTTTTTTAATGTTTATTTTGATAGAAAATAATAAATGCATACATGTAAGTTATTGCACAAATTGAGTTATTTTATTTCTTTGAGAATAATTTACTGAAACAGAAAAAAATATGTTTCTAGAATGGTTTTTAAAAGGGTCTCAGATTAAAAAAAAAACTATATACGGGATGTGTTAGATCACACATCATCACCAATTATGGGATTCTCTCACCACGTCGCCAGTTGAGGGTTAACATAAAATACAAACAAGTATTTATTGGTTCTGACACATGACAGGGCATAACACTGATATTTGTACTTTTACAAACAAAATAATTTGTTCTTTGGGAAGCCTAAATAGTATTTTTACAAGGCACCAAGGGCGTATCCAAGTTCATGAAGGATAAAGGTTTTAATAAAGCAAAAGATTTAATAAATTTGATTTTTATTTTAGTTATAATGTTATTAATATTCACACATTGAACTAATTATCTGCAGTATTCATTTTCTTATTGTCAGTGAGCGCAATATGTAATGTCTATCTGAATTTTTATTGAAGTCCTTATCACTGTCACCATATTGGTTACAATAATTAAAATCACACTCATATACACATATTCAGTTGTTTATTGCGATAATTCTAAATGTCTGTCAGTCCCATTTCCAGTTCAATAGTCCCGCCGTCAGTCTCACTCTTCACTGTACCGATGCTCGCAGTCCGCAGACTTCACTCACACTGGTCACTCTCGTTGCCACTCGTCACTTCGCTGTCTTCGCACATCTGGCTCTTAATGGCGTACAATTCTCCACACTCTAGACTGTTGGCTTGGAGGCTCGTCGCGACTTAAATATTCTCACTGGCCTGATCCAGAAGGTTCCCCGCACCCCGATTCATTCAGAAAGGCGGGGGCGATGACAAAAAAAATCTTGCAATAATAACCCCAGACATTCAATCCTTTCAATGACAGAAGGCGGCGCGCCGATAGGCTTATTGCGGCAGCGGCGGCACGCCTTTTGTAAATCTCCGCGCACTCCTCGGGTTACTAGAGATGCTCTTCACACACTGTCCTTCGCACGCTCTAGCAGGACGGGGCACAGAAGCGATGCAGAGTGCAAACATTAAACAGCACAGTTACCTACGATTGACAAAATTAAGTCGATATAATGCTATTCCTGCTTGCACGCTTGCTGGCGTACAAGCATCTGTAAGGCCTGGTGCACGAGCCGGTATGCCAGTCGCTATGCAAGCTGGCATGGATGATTCCTATTACATGACCAGCTGGCGTACTAGCACAAGAAACTTTCAGTGGGTGCAATGATTACCATATGGTACACAGTAAAAATAAACCTCTCGCTGAACTACTAGCTAGTAACATGCTTGTAAAAGTAGCACATCCTATTGCTTCATTACGATTGGAAATTAAAACAGTTGAAAGTGTACTGATGTTTTTTTAACATATAGAATTGATATAACAGGGGCAGAATCGAGGTCAGCCTAAGGGGGCCTGAGCCCCTCCCTTGGAACCTTATTTTACACGGGATAAAATTAGATTATTCTCGAAACCAAGTACTTTGTTAATAGTGCAACAGTAATACATACACTTCGTATAGTAACAGGAAATTAAAACAAATATTCATATTGCATATCAACCAAGAGCTGACATTTCTATGTAGCATTAAAACTTAATGCCTACTGGTTAGCAAGTTGTTTGAATGTAATACTATTGCCCCATTCTTTAAGTAACCACCTCCTTAATGGGTATTTAGCTCTTACTGATACTGTGGAGTTACAATAATAATATTTGTAGTATTTGCGTTCTTTATATCAGTTCACATCCGGTGATTACTTCATATCTACAAAGGTACGAGCCACATTTAACAACATAAACATGAAGTTACTGATATAACTAATGAGTCTACTTTCCTCAACATGGGTGCAATTAGATTTTTAATAAGTTCTTAAAAGCTGAGTTTGTAGGTAGGAATTGAAATTTGGATGAAAAAATATCATTAGACATGAAACCAGAAACATATGCAATATTAGTGAAACAATTAGGTACAAATAAACACATGCCTTACCCGGGATTCGAGCTCAGAAAACCTCGTACCATTAGCTAGCGTGCAATCAACTGCATTACGAACATCGGATTTGGAGCATCAGTTTCACATTTAATCAGTCAAATGTTTCGAATGATAATGTTTACTAACCAAAAATATTTACAGGATCGTCAATTTGAAAATAAGTGACCGAGACACTTAAAACACGTAAGTTTATATGGCCTATCGTTTTGATTCTCGTGTAAAGAATTTTGTGGAAATCGGCTGAGATATGGCGAAAACAACTCTGTTTCCTAATTTGGTGATATTGTACAAAATTACATAAAATATGTTCACTTTACGATGCTTCAAATATATACTGTAAACATATAAAGTGTGGTTGAATTTGGTTAAATTGTTTAATATATGTGGCAAAAAAATCTAAATTATTTACGAAGTCGTCATTTTGAAATCGTTGTTTGACGCAATCAAACCATGTAAGTTGTTTACACGGCATCCTGTAGCATTAAAAAGTGCAAAATAAGGAGGCAATTAGTTGAACTGTTACAGAAATACGAACAAATGTTCCATTTTTTTTACTGGCACTATTTGCAAATCGATAGGAAAATTTGAATCTCTGTGTGCACAATCAATGATTCTAATGAATGCTAGTAGTGTACAAAATTTGGTTGAATTTTGTTGAATTGTTTCGTAGATACAAACATACTGAAAAAATTATTTATATTAATACCATTAAAAAAGGACTGCCACACCTGAAACATGTTTGTTTAAATACCATGGTATATCACTAATTACGTGTAATATTCGATGGGAATCGGTTTGATTGGTCCTCGAGATATGGCTTAAAATCTCCATATTTTTCAAGTGACGATATTCATAAATGGAGGAAAAAAAAGTTATGCATAAGCATATTCGATTATTGTAAACTGCCAGTATACTAAGTTAAGTTAAAATATATAACATACTAGCAAACCCGGCGAACTCCGTTTCGCCACCAGATGGCTTCGTTTTATGCAACATTTTGTTTGGTGATTAAAACATGAAGAAACATTTTTTTTATATTTGAAAAGGAAAAATTTTATTTCATTTCACAACAGTAATGAATTGAACTT
>NQII01007751.1:39729-55599 GCA_002778355.1 Clitarchus hookeri | reverse complement strand
AAAAATTTGCACAATACACGTGATTGATTTGATGGTTTCCAATTGAAATGTTAGGAAACGAATAACTTATTTTTTTTACTTTTTTTTCACAATTGTTTTCACATGAAAGTTTGTCACATCACTGAGCAGAGAACAATGAGTAGCTGTCAAACAATGTATCACTCACCGGCGCCATCTACTTGATTTGTAGTACATGCTATGTATCAGAGATGGCGCTGTATGTAAAAAAAGATTTTCCCGCTTTTCTGTTAAAATTTTTCCTGAATTTTCTTTGCTATAAACCTCACGGAGCCCGAGACCTTTCCAACGAATGCAAAACCGTGGAAATCGGTTCGTGCGTTCTGGAGTTATAGCGTCAGGAAGGAAAACCCGACTTATTTTTATATAGTAGATTTTCGTACATATAGCACACTAAGCTAAAATAACTTTAAAGCCACCATTTTGAAAATAAATGTTTGTCACATAAAAAAAACTCATTTATCAACATGGCATGCCAGAGTGCAACTTCTTCACCAAATTTGGTAAGAATGCTTTGATCGTTTCCCGAGATATGGCACAAAACCTTTATATTTTATTGTGAGGCTATGTTACAAAATTGTAGAGAAATGAGGCTCTGTATAGACACATTTGATTGTTTTAATATATACTGCAAGCAAAAAAAGTTAATTTGGAATTAGATTCGTTAGTAAAATATATTGAGCTAAAATCTTTATAAAGCTACCATTTCGAAAATAAGTGTCTGACCTACTTAAAACATATCAATTTTGCACCTTTTCCTGCAATATTATTTGTTTACCAAATTGTGTAGGAATTTGTCAATTGTTTCCCGATATATTACATTAAAACATAAATTTTTTATGACGCATATCTTACAAAATGGTGGACAAAATATGCTCCGTGTAGACGCATTTCATAGTTTTAGTATATCCTGCCAGCATACAAAATTAAGTTAGAAATCATTACATGGTTTCGGCGATAAGAGAATACTAAACTAAAACTGCTATTACCACCATATTTTTTAATGTACCAATTTACACCATCTGCCCTAGTTCGTTTTGTTTGCCAAATTTTGTAGTAGGCGGACAAATTATTTTTCGTGTAGATAAAGTTGATAATTGTGATATCTACTGCCAGTACACAATGTGAAGTTGGAATTGAATAAATTATTTCGAGGATATATAATTTTAAACTAAGATGGCTGTATGGCCGCCATTTTAAAAATAAGTGTTTGAAATACATTATGCATACCATTCTACATTATATACCACAGTGCTACTTGTTTGATAATTTGGTAGGAATCGAAACGTTGCGACAAGTTCGTCTAAGAAAACCTACTGTGTTCTTCTGTGTCGTCATCGTTGTGTCTTCCAGTCTTGTGCGAAATTTTGTCTTGGCCTCAGTGTTCGTTAGTGCTATCTTGGTTGTGTTGTCCTTGGACTCAATCAAACAGAATATGTAAAAAAAACTAACTGTTCGTCTGTGTCGTCATCGTTGTGTTGTCCTTGTTTTCTTCTGTTTTTTTTTCGTTTGATAATTCGTTCTATAATTTTATTAGTTTTTCTATTTTGTTATTAATCTAACATAATTCCCTGTGCGAATTATTACAAGTTTTATTTATATACTTTGACTACTGCAATTATTGGCTCGTATTTAGTGTTTGTTTCATGTCTCAGATTTGATTTTGTGACCACATAGTGTAGCAATGAACTTAGTCCAAAATATTTCACTTCATTCAAGATTTGGTTTAAATCTGTGGAATGGTTCCCGAGATATAACATATCACGCTAAGTATTAAAATGACGGCCATTTTGAAAGTAAGGGCCCGGCGTGGTTGAAAACTTTTAAAGTTAGGTGTGCTTACTAAGTACTATAAGTGTACCAAGTTCACAGGTTTACACATTGAAAGGGGGAGACACACACACGTACAGATACGCGCACGCACGCTAGCACACACACACACACACACACTCAGTAACACAGGCAGGAAAGTTATCTCATAAGACGTTATTTCCTTTGGAAAGTAGGCTAGATGTTTCATTACGTAGAGATTAGAATCTTTGCAGGTTATTTCCCTTTTGACGCATAGATCAAGTCTCTATTGGTGCGGTAACAGAAAATTACAGTTAAAGTTTGGACGTATGTTAAGACCATTTGAATGAATTTAAAACATCATGGACGTATATTCACGACGGAAGAATCCTTTTTGGCTTCGCCATGAATTCGTTTCAAGTGTTGACCTCGGGTAGTGCCCTACGCTCTGAAACAGCACCTTGATTTTGGAAGAAGAAGGGCCGAAGCGGGAACCTGCCATGGAAAGGAGGGCAGGTCCTGTTATCCTGTTACCATATCTGGCGCGAAATTTCGCCGTGCAAGGCGACAGAAGCCACGACGTCTGTTGTACTAAATGGTTGTAACAGCTGGCATTGGAGACCTCGCACAAGCTGTGCAGAGTCTGATGTCGTTTAGTGTCATGAGGCGATAAGGCTAGAACGGTAATGGTTTCGGTAACAGTTTTCATCGCTCAGTTTATAAGCAATGAGAATCAAAAGCCTCAGAGCTATTTGATTACAGCTCTCCGCCTGTTTGTACTCTCCATGTATAAATAACTGAATTGTTAAACGCAAACTCCAACTTCATGATACAAAAGTGAAGTTCGTGCATCCTTGCAGACAGTGTCTGGTACAGCACAACTTTACGACTCGGGAGTTTTTTCTCTTTTATTTTTCCTCTACGACTTGAATCTTGCTCGCTGGGAGAACGCGACAAACGAGTTGTGAATACTGGCTTGTACGCACGAGAACGTGAATTTCAGTTGCTTCGAGCACGTTAAGAATGTTTTAAAGTATGCTCGGCAGGAGGAGGGGGCGTAGCGAATGTAATTCCAGCCTCTACGCGAGCCGCCCTTTTATGTTCGCGAGGGAAAGATAGAGGGAGCAGCGTGGGCGAGATAGCAGCTCTACATTTTCACCCAGTCTTCCGCGGCCAGGCCATTTGCTGGAGAGACTCCCAGGGGTGACCAGACACTAACGAACAGTCAACAGTTTTTACACAAGAAGACGCGAAATTCTCGCTTTCATTTTATGAATGCAGACATTTAAAACGTATGCAATTGTAATACTATTCCCCGATTATACTATAAGGCTATACTGGATATTTCAATATTATAGGTAAAACCTGCAGGGGAGTATAGAGGACAATGAAATAATGACAGAAGTCCTAATAACTACAGGTTCGGAAGCCAACAGTTTCCGAGATATGACGTAAGCACATGTGCAACCATTGTGTTTTACAACATTGTTCATACCAAATGTTTCATGTACTAGCATTCACATTGAATGTCAACAGCGGTGTGCACTCTTAGCAGCATTTGAAGCAGTTGTCATGGCTACACACACATTTTCTAACTAAGAGATGGCCAACATCAATCTAATGTATGGACATGCAAATGACAACGCACAGTAAGTACACGATTGCACCACGAAGCGCTTCCTCACAGAAGACAGCCAGACAGCCGAGTTTTCACGAGGTTCCATAATTTGTGACTTCATATTTTAAAAATAAATCAGAGAGTGGGGGAATCGATGAAGGATTTTGTGTCCGACTTTATTAGGTTGATTGAATAATTGGGGTTACCTCATTAAGTGTGTTACATGATGGAAGTATTATTTCATAATATACTTCCTGAAAACAGTTTTTTGCTTTTGTGAACAAACCTATGAATTTGTATAGATTGTTGGAGCTCGTAGTTAGATGAATTAAAAATTGAAGATTTTTGCTGGAAACCGTAGTTTAACCCGAAGACTAGATTTTCTGTATATTCTCGAACGAACTAGCAATCTAGTGAGCAAAGATTTTATAAAGATAGGCAGCCAAAAAAGATACCAGGGATTAAGAGTAGTGGGGAGGTAGGTGTTTGACATAAAGAATATAGACATCTATAAAGCTTTTGGTGCAGGAGCAATTTCAGGAAGCTAGGAAAGTTAATCATGTAGTACATAATCAGGAAGCTGGTGTTAAGAAGTATTTTGTAGACTGTTCACTCTGGTAGGGTACGGTATGTTAAATTTGTGATATCATATGACTTATTCAGTGTTATTGCTGTTATTGCCATATGAGGAAAAACTCAACTGGGCTCCACTGTACTAATCATTTTCAAGCTACGCAGAAGGAAGGTTGTTTATTGTCCCTGTAGGAAGTGAATCTTCCTTCTTGTCAGCACTGTTAGATACGAAAACCGAGTAGGCTGTATTAAAGTAATTCAAGAAACCGAGGTAGCTTTATCGTTTGCTGATGGAGGAGTTATTCGTTCTTGGGCTGTCATTATATCTAAAATTAAAGTAACAGTGTTCTCTTGGAAAGTGACATTTAGATAATTGGATAATTGGATATGTTTTGTTATTGTATTATTTTGGGAATGGAATTCTTAGGCCACACGCAAGCAATGTTGAACGTAAGGAATAGTTCCTTCGTTTTGTTTTCGTCCTGAAACTTTGATACACCTACAGAGTGACTAATTTTGTATGCGAAATATTCAAGCAACAGATTTGAACGATACCCAAATGGGTGAGATTCAAATGTTGAAAGATAAATTTTTAGATGTCATCATGTATAGTTTGGTTTATTATATTCGGAATCCTGTAGAACTTAAACTGAGAGATCGTGAGTCATCTGTTTCAGCGGCATACATGTTGGCTCCCTCAAGGGTGAATATTTGAAAACAAATAATATCCGATTTGAAAAATCAGGGTTTTGTTTCGATCAAGGAATGACGCCATATCTACGAGATCTGCCCGTATTTTAGTTTACCTGGGTCATATCAGCTTCCTCTTAGAAGAGTTGTGAGTTTTCCAGCTCGCTACCTAGACCACTAAATGGCCGACAGAGCTTAGGTAATGGGGATGTCTTCATATGGATAGCACTTAGGAAACTTTACACGTCCTCAGATCAGTTTTCGTTTTCTTTTTCGCTGTGTATTTAGTGATTATTTTTAAACAAAGAGCATCTGAAACTGACGTTATCCACAGTAATTTTTAGGTGTGAAATCTCAGTGCGGGATATTTACAACAGTTATGTGTAGTTGAATACATCTCCTTCCTTATTAACTGTTGGTCACCAAAAAATCTATTGCCTTATACGTGTACGAAATACTGTTCAGATTGTAGATATTACTTTCGAGTATTACATCCCAAAATAAAGTATGTTTAGACCACGTACTTTTTGCATAATGACATTCCGAAATCACATTTCAAGTGTTTTTGGGATACACAAATAATAACAGCAACCTCATATACCGTGTGACGGCCTACGCACATCAAAACTATGCCTAGTTCACCTCGCCTTGAGGTTATTGCTTCTGTATGAGGGCCATGGACATGGATTACCTTTGATGCGACGGGACCCGCTCTACTGACCACCTCGTTGCTGTGGCCGACACGACTGCTGGTCGGCAAATGGCGCGTGGAGCGATAGTGTGGCGCTTCGAAGCCTCGCCTGCTTGCCCCTTCTCACCCCAGGGTGTCTCCATTACAACGTGACGCCATCAGGGGGCATCTCCGCTCCGGGATCGTCGGAAAATGTTCCAGAAGACGACGAATATGTTTACATAAGGCTTGCGTTTCCCCCTGCTCGGGGATACAGGTCAGGGACATTGGGGAAGGAACTGCTGTTTCTTGATTTAAAAAAATTGGAGAGGGAGGGAGTCTCTTTGCAAATTATAAAAATATATGTAGCCTTTATATTGTAATCATTTTGTATAAAACAATATTAAAATAAAAATTGGAAGGTCTTGTGGGGAAACTAAAAGTCATGGTGTTTTAGTAATTTTTTAAATAGATTTTGTAATCCCATATTTGGGAATTGATGTTTTTGTACTTCAGAAAAAAGTGAAAAGTATATTTGTTTTGTACTTGATTTTTCTTTTAGTGTGAAAATCCAAACTAAATGATACTCTTTGAGGACACGCAAAAGGGGGGTCTCTATTCTTTGAAAATGAACATCTTCCTGAGGAAATAGGTACGGAGACCTATTTGCATGTGTCGGCAGAAACCACCACATTTAGGTAGAAAAACTTTGTCATTCTGCTTCGTTAGTGCGGTCAGTTGAAATGGGTAATCAATTTAGGAATTTTGAAATTATTTAATATTGTTTGGGCTTGCTACAGTGGCAAAGAGAGTGAATCTACTCGTGGTAACCAAAATATTTGGCAAAATGACTTTGGGAAAAGAATCCCTGCAGGAAGCGCTCAGCGATGCAGTTGTAACTTACAAGGTGGAGGACGGAATTGAACTCTTGCGCCACCTGATGCAGGAGCTAGTGAGGAAAGGAGGAGTTGCTGGTCAACTAGAGTGTGAGGCCACTACAATCAGTGTTTTTAAAAATCTGAAATATCTCCCCAATAATCTGAGTGATGGGTTCGAGGCAGTGCGTAGTTTAAATTTGGACGCGGTAGTAAACTTGCTCGTTCAAATGGCCAAAGTAGTTTCCCTTAACGTATTTTAAATACCAGTATTATATACTGCCATAATGTTTAAAGTTCCAGACTCCTTGCAGAGTGTAGTAGGGATAGCTATCAAACGTATGTCCTTTCGCGAATATTGTCAGGCTATTTTGCGGCAAACAGATACTCCAGTAGCCATTTCACACGAGCGAATGGAAATTTTAGAAAGATTTCAGCGTCCTGGAGAATCAATGCAACATTTTTTAAATGAAACTATTATATAGGTAGAAAGAAGTTTTGGGTTCTGCCATGTGCGGAAGCAAATTTGGTAGAATTTATGTTTTTTAACTTGTTGCCTGAAAATAGCAAGTTTTTTACATTTACTAGAAAGCCACAAACGTTGCAATAGTTTTTAGCTTTGGTATCAAGTGGAATTAACCGTTCGTAAATGTAAGCAAAAAGTGGATAAGGAAGTAACACCTAAAAGGCAGTGACAAATTTGTTTTCTGTCAAACCACCAGACAGCAAAATGTTGTTATAAAACCCAAAAGAGAGAAGAAAATTCCGTGCAGGTTAAGCTGAAACAGAAATGCAAAATTTATTTTTGGGTTAATCACACAACGGGAAAATGTTTTTATAGAAAAGCCAAACGTGACGGGAAAGTAGTACCGCAAGAACACGGGGACCAGTCAGACGAAAAAAAGACATCCGATGGTCAAAAACAGGTGAAATGGTAATTTGTTACCGTTGCGGTAATCCTGGTTACCTGAAATTCAAATGTCCGTTGCGACGAAAACCTGCGGGATAAAGTTCAGTTTCAAACACTAATTAGTGTAATAGGAATGGCTTGTTGTATGTCCCATTAATAATTGAGAATTTAATCATGTCCGCTTTGGTAGATTCGGATGCCTCTGCGTCTCTCATAAAACATGAAACTTGTAATAAAATCATGCGTGAAGCGCCAGTTGGTACCGTACAATTAAAAAGGGGAGAGTCTGTTGTATTTTCCCTAGCAGACGGAGGATTGTTAAAATCAAATGTTGTGGCCGTGATAAAAATTAAAATAGAACAGTTTTCATGGTAAGTGCCTTTTCGTGTTTTTTTTNAAAATCAAATGTTGTGGCCGTGATAAAAATTAAAATAGAACAGTTTTCATGGTAAGTGCCTTTTCGTGTTTTTTTTATTTATCTCGTGACGTGATATTGGATATTGATTTTTTGGGCAGCACTCGCGCTTGTATTGACGTAGCANTTTTTTTTATTTATCTCGTGACGTGATATTGGATATTGATTTTTTGGGCAGCACTCGCGCTTGTATTGACGTAGCAAGAAAAGTGTTGAAATCTTGTTTTTAGCGTGAGACCGTTATAGAGTTACAAGTCAAGCCTTCCCGATGTCGAAAAATTCCGTTCTTACAATATTCTGAAGAGATAGTACAGACATTAGACCAGTTAAAAACAGAATACAATGATTTGCTTACGTCAAAGGTAGGTCATTGTAAAGATATTCATGTCAAGAAATTCCTGTCAATCTTAAATAATACTACTGTGATATAACTGTTTGAATGACTGTTTATTTATAAAGTTTTCTTCTGGCTCACTAAAAATTACAACTTTACGGCTCCGAAAATATCTGTAGATAAATTTGTTACAGAACTTGATATTTTAGCTTGAATTTATTAAGCAATTATTTCACAAGATTGCACGTACTTGGCTTTTTTCCACGTTGATTTTTTTAAACCCTGCAAGAAAAAAATAACCTTGTAAGGTGCATCAACGTATTGCGTATAAACACTTCAGCGACACGACTCAAGATTCACACAAAACCAGTGAGAGATAGATATCTCGCGCTTGGTCTCATAAATGAGTGTTTTAGCACGAGGAAGATCTCGTGCACGGTTATGTGATACAGCATATTTTCCCATGCAAGTTAAAGGGAATGTACTGTCATCTTGGTGCTTCTGTACTTGTAATAATACCTACTTGTGTGAGAACTACAGACACAGGAACTATACGTAAACCGTACATGGCTTAGGCGTATTTTATGAAATGGAACTGGGGAGAGGTGGTTATCCGTGAGGTACAAACATATTTCAAAAGCAATAAATTAATTTTTACATAATCAAGTTTGCGAACAGATAATAGTTTGAAAGCTGGACGTTTATTTTATGTTCATGGTTGATTATCGGTTGTTAAAGCCATTCACTAATATTATATATTATAAAAAATTTTATGTACCAAAAAATTTTTTTGTTATATATTTGCGCCCTTATTAGCCATTACACATGTTATTTCAAAATGAATAACTCTTTTATAAAAGTATTGCATAATTACATTGAAAATCGCAATTCTTATATTTTGTATCAGACAAAAAAGTTAATTTCGAAAAGAAAATAATTTCTGCAAAAATAAATAATTTGCTTTATGTAAAAAAAGTTTTGCTAACCTTTTATTTGGGGCTGTTTAGTTTTTTTGTAAATTAACTTTCGATAAGCATCTCCGAAAATTAATTACGGAATTAGTTTCATTACAATGCTATTTTGGAGACGGTCGACTTTGACAGGTAACTGTGAGAATAACTGTGCAAACAAATTTTTTCTTATGTTCTCATAATAAAATTACGTGTAATGCTATGTTAAATTGTACTTATTTGAAGCGTATAAAATTTTGAATTATTTGCTATCCAACGCACTAAATTTCCTTGGAAATGAACCCAAACAAATGTATGAATAAATTCGTTTTGCAAGGTATTTGCGTGAATTTCTAGCACGGCGGTTTGCCTAACCACGTCTCGTACGGAACTACATATTTCAGTGTGCGTGATCTCTTTACCGCGTTCGTCTGTGCCGCAGTTCGCTTGCCCCTTGCCGACCTCTGCGCGTCTGCAGGCGAGCTGCAGCAATGAAGCCCGGCCGCACGCAGATCTCATCCGTTACTGCGAACGGAAATCCGTACAAACACCTGCCAAATGCAGCGGACAAAGGCAGGGGACAAAGGCAGGGGGCCCGCTCGTCTGGAAACGGTTCACTATAACCGCTCCCAAGCACAAAATGAATAGCGGCCAGCATTACAACAGACGTGGGGGAAAAAAAAAGTGAAAAAGAGGGCTAGAAAAAGGGGAGGGAATTGGTTACACATTTTTTTTTTTTGTGATATTCGCATTCCCGTTGCTAATGTAATCAAACCTAGCTATTTACGTCGCGGAACATTTGTTTGCCTCATATGTACCGTTTTATCTAGCTCCAGTTATTGCTCTTTGAGCATGGGGTGAATGTCGTAAAAGTTGCGATAGACACTGCCNGTACCGTTTTATCTAGCTCCAGTTATTGCTCTTTGAGCATGGGGTGAATGTCGTAAAAGTTGCGATAGACACTGCCGATGCATTTAGATCTGTATACAGTGCAATTAATAATCTGAACCTGAGGCGTGTATTGCACGGTTCAGGTTTTTTATTGCGAATAGCGGTACTCAAACCAGTCTTCGATTTTACGTGTAATGAAAAATCTCTGCAGTTTAGTTCCCCCCATTTTATGCGTGAACTCTATCGACACGGAAGGGGGTGGTGTAAATTAATCTTATTTAATTTCGGACCCAAATATTTGAAAACTGTTGCGTTACTTGAACTTATGACCTTTAGAGTTGTTAGGTATTTTCGTCAATTTTATAACTATCATTAATTAACTGCAAATAAATATATTTATTCGGATTATTTGTTCCTGTTATTAAGAATCTTCCGTCCAAGAAAATACTGAATAATTAGAATAAATGATCAATTCAAATTCCGATGTAATCTGCATATATATGGCTCTTCTTGTATCACTTCTATTTGAAAATAAACCCTGTATTTAAGATGTCCCAGGAGATGCATTTATTTATTTGTAAATTTTAAACGACTATACATGAAACATAATCTATCACTAGCCATAACTAAACAAATTGGCAAGGCAAAAGTACGATTATAATACCGGTGTTACGTTACAATATGAAATAGCGTGTTACATTCCAGCTATTAATAACGTTTCAAAAGATATAAATGTAAAAAAAAGGTTTTTAATGAATTTTAATCACGAACAAACATAAAAATTAATTGGTCGTATTTGAGCGGATACTTTAGCACATTGTCCATATTGGCGCCTGTAGTCTGTTTGTTATACAGTAAATACTTTTGCAGGTACTGCTTAGATGTTCCTTCGTTCTGATCACGTATATCCATAAGCCTCACGTAACAACTAATATCACCATGAACTTAATGACCAGAAAATCACGGGTTGCATAAGTTAATACGTGTACTCTAAACATAAAAACGTGAGAATTGAACCAAATAGGTTTAAACCAGTGCAAATGGCTCAACTGATTATCAATGTCAGATAACCAATTAATAGAGACCTGAAGAATTCGCGGATACATTTAGAGANGTACCGTTTTATCTAGCTCCAGTTATTGCTCTTTGAGCATGGGGTGAATGTCGTAAAAGTTGCGATAGACACTGCCAATGCATTCAGATCTGTATACAGTGCAATTAATAATCTGAACCTGAGGCGTGTATTGCACGGTTCAGGTTTTTTATTGCGAATAGCGGTACTCAAACCAGTCTCCGATTTTACGTGTAATGAAAAATCTCTGGAGTTTAGTTCCCCCCATTTTATGCGTGAACTCTATCGACACGGAAGGGGGGGCTGTAAATTAATCTTATTTAATTTTGGACCCAAATATTTGAAAACTGTTGCGTTACTTGAACTTATGACCTTTAGAGTTGTTAGGTATTTTCGTCAATTTTATAACTATCATTAATTAACTGCAAATAAATATATTTATTCGGATTATTTTTTCCTGTTATTAAGAATCTTCCGTCCAAGAAAATACTGAATAATTAGAATAAATGATCAATTCAAATTCCGATGTAATCTGCATATATATGGCTCTTCTTGTATCACTTCTATTTGAAAATAAACCCTGTATTTAAGATGTCCCAGGAGATGCATTTATTTATTTGTAAATTTTAAACGACTATACATGAAACATAATCTATCACTAGCCATAACTAAACAAATTGGCAAGGCAAAAGTACGATTATAATACCAGTGTTACGTTACAATATGAAATAGCGTGTTACATTCCAGCTATTAATAACGTTTCAAAAGATATAAATGTAAAAAAAAGGTTTTTAATGAATTTTAATCACGAACAAACATAAAAATTAATTGGTCGTATTTGAGCGGATACTTTAGCACATTGTCCATATTGGCGCCTGTAGTCTGTTTGTTATACAGTAAATACTTTTGCAGGTACTGCTTAGATGCTCCTTCGTTCTGATCACGTATATCCATAAGCCTCACGTAACAACTAATATCACCATGAACTTAATGACCAGAAAATCACGGGTTGCATAAGTTAATACGTGTACTCTAAACATAAAAACGTGAGAATTGAACCAAATAGGTTAAAACCAGTGAAAATGGCTCAACTGATTATCAATGTCAGATAACCAATTAATAGAGACCTGAAGAATTCGCGGATACATTTAGAGANAAAATGGCTCAACTGATTATCAATGTCAGATAACCAATTAATAGAGACCTGAAGAATTCGCGGATACATTTAGAGACAACTTAGAATTCAAAACATGTGTGTTTATATAGCTTTCGTCATTGGTTCACAAGATGTTTAACACCTCCTGGAGAACGCTGGTCCAATCGTCCCCATCCACTATGACAGCAGACAACCAATGTGCTATTAATATTGGCATATTTGTACATAAGACAGTAGTGTCTAGCCTGCAGGTCATTGAACTCGCGAACTTTTCAAGTCTCTACTAAATATATGATGGCTGAATTTCACTGAATGTCGATCATTCCACTGCCATATGTTGCTTGTTCCACATTTTGTTTGCTTGATTTACCAGTAGGCAATAGCTTATCAACTGACTCTCAGTGAATGATACTTCACTGATAGATATCACTGATTTGGCCTTAGAGTAAATAATTCGTTATTGTTACTCCGATTATTACACCAAATATTTAAAAAAAGATAAATAAAATTGCGTTATTTCCCATTTATTTTAAACATCACACATTTAAGGAGAGTTTAAGACATGGGAGTAGGCCACTTTTCAACATTGTCACAAGTATTACGAATAGTGCCTTCGTTAAAATGTGTGTATTTACAAGCAAGGATATTTTTTTTTGCAGACGTTATTCTCAAAAGTGCTGCAGACATCGTAAGCAGTGATAATTAATGCGAGTACTCGCACGGTAACAAAAGTTTGAAAAATGCTGTAGCTGTGAAAAAAAAAACTACTAAAGTAGATGGACATCCACGCGTTGCTGTCGCCCCTGAGGCAGGTTAAGACGTCAGACAAATTCAGCTGTATGGCCTACGTCAGGTTACANTCCACGCGTTGCTGTCGCCCCTGAGGCAGGTTAAGACGTCAGACAAATTCAGCTGTATGGCCTACGTCAGGTTACACGCCTGACGGGGCAACGGAAGAGAAGCGGTTAGACTACTCGCCTCCGACCTAGGCGAACAGAGTTCGATTCCCGGCGCGGTCACTCCCGGAATCGTGCCGGAATCGTGAGACCTGACGATTCCGCTGGTCGGCGGGTTTTCTCGGGTTTATCCTTTCATTCCGGCGCTGTTCCATACTCATTTCGCTTCACTCTCATCATCTCTCAAGACTTCATTGTCAAGAGTCGCCCAAATCTCTTCACTCAATTACACGCCTGACGTTTCGTGGCCATCCTATGGCGAGACGAGGTGAAGTACGCGTTAAGAGGCGACGGAATGCAACGGTGGAAGGAAAAGGGATGGCCCCGAGGAAAATCCACTCCCCACCGGCAGCATCTGCCGCCACGTTCCGCACAGTTACGGCACAGGTTCGTCGAGGATCGAGCCTGACAGACGTGGTGAAAGCACAACAATTTATGGTATACATACACACGTGCACGGTAGCAAGTTTCTTGAGGTCTGTTGACGGTAAAGTGAGCACATTTGAAATCAACATTCGAAAAATATCACTGCACATAACTATATGGACATGCAGGCTCGCACACTGAGAAAAGAGTTTTGTTGAAACAAAGATTTTTTGGCGCAATCAAATTAATAGTTTATATGGGGGCAATTAAATATTTTCTTGTTGTAACAAAATTATTTGGTTATTCTTAATTGGTTGCTCCAAACAAATATTTGTTTGACGCAATCAAACATTTGTTACTTTACGTAAATTAAACAGTTACGGTTAGTATAAAAAACGTTCGGAGGCTGGCCAAGATTCGAACCTACATCATAAACGCACGATTGCTACGCCTCAACCACCTGAGCCAAAGTGACTAGAGATGAAGTCGGGATGTTTTCAAATGCATACATTTTAAATACTGGACAACGTCCGAAAATAAAATTTTCATGTTTTGCATTTTAATTTTCTTTTACTAGGATGTTTATACTATTATTATACATAAATAACTGCACTAACAGACACTGTTACTTTCCGAATTGTCACATAAAAAAATCAAATGACATCTTGAGCTTTTTTTTTTTTTTTTTTTTTTTTTTTTCGAACGACGGGAAATCAAATGAGTTGCCAAACTAATTTATAGAGTTGATTCAACTAAATGTTTTGTTGACGGTCTAATTTATTTTAACCCAACGCAGAGATTTGGTTTATTCGAACATGTATTTTTTAGACTAACAAAATAAATTTTGTTACTTCTCATATCTTTTTAACTGAACAAATTATTTTGTTGCCCCAACTAAATATATTTTTGCCCTATAAAAACATATATTTTGTTGGCCTTGCTCTCAGTGCAGTTACGTTGGCAGAAAATTAAGAATTATGTCTAAAATTTTAAGTTGTTTTATACTTCTGTTAACATAAAAAATACCTTATTTTTGGTTAAATTGAACTTGTACTTATGTTATACCATTCAAATGTAATAAGTAATGTATAATTAATATTAATGAAAACAGTGATAAAACAGGTGTGTTGGTAATGCCTAGCAATAAATAGTTCTTAGGTGAAATATTATTACATTGAATGCACACGATTGCGGCGCGATGTCTGTTAAGAGTAATTTTCTAGCATCGGTTAAGTTTTGTTTGCACGAGGCGGAGAAATATCCAGGAAGTATAACTTTAGCAGGACTTAAGGAAAGTTGGAAGTAACTTCCAATGGACTATAGTAACACATTTACATCCATAACAGTTCCACTGTTTTACTTGTATGACGCATGTATAAAGTAATAAGGCTCATAGCAAGATTAATCTTACATATTGCGTATGCTGCNTCCACGCGTTGCTGTCGCCCCTGAGGCAGGTTAAGACGTCAGACAAATTCAGCTGTATGGCCTACGTCAGGTTACATGCCTGACGGGGCCACGGAAGTGTAGCGGTTAGACTACTCACCTCCCACCTAGGCGAACAGGGCTCGATTCCCGGCGCGGTCGCTCCCGGAATCGTGCCTGACGATTCCGCTGGTCGGCGGGTTTTCACGGGCTTATCCCGTTTTCCCCACCCTTTCATTCCGACGCTGTTCCATACTCATTTCGCTTCACTCTCAATTGCTTTCAAGACCTCACTGTTAAGAGTCGCCCAAATCTCTTCACTCAATTGCACGCCCGACGTTTCGTGGCCATCCTATGGCGAGACGAGGTGAAGTACGCGTTACGAGGCGACGGAATGCAACGGTGGAAGGAAAAGGGATGACCCAGAGGAAAATTCACTCCCCACTGGAGGTATCTGCCGCCACGTTCCGCACAGTTACGGCACGGGTTCGTCATGGTTCGAGCCCGATAGACGTGGTGAAAACACAGTAATAGATGCTCTACATACACACGTGCGCCCTAGCAAGTTTCTTGAGGTCTGTTGACGGTAAAGTGAGCACATTTGAAATCAACCTTCGAAAAATATCACTGCCCATAACTATATGGACACGCAGGCTCGCACAATGAGAAATGGATTTTGTTGAATCAAACAAAATTTTTTTGGCGCAATCAAAATAATAATTTGTATAGGGGGAATTAAATATTTTCTCTTTCAAACAAAATTATTTGGTTATTCTTAATTGGTTGCTCCAAACAAAGATTTCTTTCATGCAATCAAAGATTTGTTTACTTTACGTACATTAAACAGTTTCGGTCAGAATAAAAAAAGTTCTGAGGCTGGCCAAGATTCGAACCCAAGTCATATACGCACGATTGCCACGCCTCAACCACCTGAGCCAAAGTGACTAGAGATGAAGCCGGGATGTTTTCAAAGGCATACATTTTAAATACTGGACAACGTCCGAAAATAAAATTTTCAAGTTTTGCATTTTAATTTTCTTTTACTAGGATGTTTATACTATTATTAAGCATCAATAACTTCACTAACAAACACTGTTACTTTCCGAATTGTCACAAAAAAAAAGTGAAATGACATCTTGAGCTTTTTTTTTTTTTTTTTT
>NQII01007751.1:0-39709 GCA_002778355.1 Clitarchus hookeri | reverse complement strand
CTAATTTATTTTAACCCAACGCAGAGATTTGGTTTATTCGAACATGTATTTTTTAGACTAACAAAATAAATTTTGTTACTTCTCATATCTTTTTAACTGAACAAATTATTTTGTTGCCCCAACTAAATATATTTTTGCCCTATAAAAACATATATTTTGTTGGCCTTGCTCTCAGTGCAGTTACGTTGGCAGAAAATTAAGAATTATGTCTAAAATTTTAAGTTGTTTTATACTTCTGTTAACATAAAAATACCTTATTTTTGGTTAAATTGAACTTGTACTTATGTTTTACCATTCAAATGTAATAAGTAATGGATAATTAATATTAATGAAAACAGTGATAAAACAGGTGTGTTGGTAATGCCTAGCAATAAATAGTTCTTATGCGAAATATTATTACATTGAATGCACACACGATTGCGGTGCGATGTCTGTTAAGTGTAATTTTCTAGCATCGGTTAAGTTTTGTTTGCATGAGGCGGAGAAATATCCAGGAAGTATAACTTTAGCAGGACTTAAGGAAAGTTGGAAGTAACTTCCAATGGGCTATAGTAACACATTTACATCCATAACAGTTCCACTGTTTTACTTGTATCGCGCATGTATAAAGTGATAAGGCTCATGGCAAGATTAATCTTGCATATTGCGTATGCTGCCAGGAAGAGAAAAAAAGTGAGGGGGGGAGGGGGGTTGCAAGTTGGAGCAGGGAGCAGTTGCCCCCCTCTCTCCTTAATTTTGCATGATTGGTTTTAGTTAGGCTTCTAAGAACTATGCAATTTCTCAAATTGTAATATAAACTTTACTTGCACATTTTCGGTTTAGAGGCTTCGTCATTTTCAAGGAATAAAACTTTAACATTTTGCAAATAGGCTATAAACCTAAGAACATAAGATTACATTAAAATGTTAAGATTTTTACAGACAACACGTATTCTGTAATTTCAAATTGTCTACATTAAAAAATGTTTTATTAATACTATAAATGTAAAAGGCACTTATTTAATTTTATTGTGGCGTTTCTAGTACACACTTAATCCGAATCAGTGATATCAATCAGTGAAAAATCTTTCACTGAAAGTCAGTTGATAAGCTACTGCTGACCGGCGAATATAGCAAATTAACTGGGAACATGTTATTTATAGCAATGTAATTATTGGCATTCAGTGGGAAATCACAAATAAATCAGTGAAATTCAACCACTATATTAATAAGTTATCTGGCACTGATTATCAGTTGCTCAATTCGCACTGTTTTTTGCTGATTTGGTTCCATTCTCACTGATTTAAGTTTAGAGCGTAATCTCGCGATTTTGCGGTAATTTCACGATTTTTCGGGGAGACATAATTTTCGTATTTTCTTATGAAATTCACGCGAGTTTTCACATCCCATCCATTTTAGTCGCGTCGGACTAAAAACGGGCTTGGCTGCGCCTACCCAAGTGAAAGAGAGAGACAAAACAACTTGCAAAGCACCGATCACAAGTCGCTGGCAGGCGGGTAGACGAATCTGCAGGTACTCCCTGCCACTTCTCTTACCGCCGTCGTCCAATTGTTACGTTTCCCTGAGAGAAGAAGCTCGACATTGGCAGAGCTCCCAAGTCCTAAGTTACAGTGGCGCTACTATAGTATCTGCGCAGCTATGAATATGACACTGTTTTCGACTGCTTGTTCAATTGTCAGCATCGCGAGTGAGGAAAATGAAGAAAGGTGGAGAAAAAATGTACCCTCCTCCCCACCATAAAATTTTTGCATCCAATAGCCACCATTGGCCTAGGATATGAAATGTTCTGAAAATAAGATCCTAAGTGGGCTTATATCTTTGAAAAGTGCTCACTGATCTATGAACAGCGTAATTTCTTGCCTGCGAACACCTCGCCAGCCTTACGCGAGTACTTAGGTGATGCTTACAAGTGCCATAAGATGAGACCACTGTGCACTCGCACTGACGGCTTGCCACTGCTTGCTGGCTCACCGCTTATAGTACATCCGCAGTATCTTCACACTTTCTGAAGAAAACCTCTGGAAAATCATCACTTGTATGACGGGTTCGGTTGTTTCCTAAATATGTCACGTATCAAAAGCGTGTTTTATTATATTTCTGCTAACGTATAAATACCCTATTTCTGGTCAAACTAACATTTTACTTATATTTTTTCAACGAATTACGATATTTAATTTATAACTGATATTAATAAAAACTAGCGAGGAAATAGTTGTGTTCGTAATTCCTAGTGAGAAATAGTTCTCATGGTAAATATTTTTTATAACTGACTGCGCATAAATGCGTTGCGTTGTCCCATTGAAGTAATTTCTGGACCTTGCAAAGCTTCATTCACATGAGGCGGACGAATAGCTTAATAGTATAACATTAGAAGGCTTCAGATGGAAGTAACCATGACTGGACTGTAGCTGACCAACAAAGTTTGCTGTCAGATTCAGCGGCGAGGAAAGAAGGTTGCGGGAGTTACAGGCAAAAGGGGAAAAAAGATTTTTAAAAGGCTGGCATTTCACAGCCAAAGCAGCCCAATGAATATTTTCCTGTAATCGCACTTTTTAAACAGGATACAGAAGTGTAAATTTGCACCGTAGAATACTTGACAACAAAGAGGCGAAACAGCCGATTGTACAACGAACTCCAGCCGCACACACCAGCAAAATGGTGTCACTGGCCAGCAACGTGGCGGAGAGCCAATCGGAACCTGGTAACTCACCTGCCCGCTGGCATTCCAGCAGAATGAGAATTTTTTCGCAGCACGCAGTAGACAAGCAGGCAAAAGGCTCCTCTCAGAGCCCCGTGGAGTTGATCAGTGAATGGGTACAACCACTCTAAAGGAACCACGGCTTTTCTCTTTTGTATAATTACCTCTAGTAAACCCATTCAGACCCAGTGTACACAACTGTGCACATTACGCACGCGCAGGAAATTTTTGGTCCAACGCGAGGGCACAGCTTGCGCCCACGCGAGGCACAATCAATGTGCACCCACGCGAGGTACAGTGTGCGCCCACGCGAGGTACAGTGGGCACCCACGCGAGGGCACAGCGTGCACCCACGCGAGGTACGGTNATATTTTTTTCAACTGTGTTCTATAAGATTTAGCTACTCGATCCCCATTTCTTTAATAGCAGACTCAGAATCTTCCAAGGACTCTTCAAAGTAGGTGCTACTGAAATGAGAACAGCAACTTTACCTAAACGTTTTTTAATGACAGCCTGGCAGCAAATGAAATTGCTAAATGCTTTGATATTTAATGATGTACTGAACTTCCTCAAGTTTTCTATCCACACTATATATTTCGGAAATCGTATATGAAAATGGAAATCAGAAATGGGAAAATTCTGCAATACTGAAATTTACCTGAACAGTTTTGGAAAACGCTATAACTGAAAATATCCAATTTCTTGACGTTTTCAATAGTTACATAATTTAGTCTAAGCTAAAATAAATTAAATGAGAGTCATTGAAACTATTTGAATAGCAAATAAAAATTTACCAAATATTTAACTTCAATTAACAGTCGAAAAAAACTTCAGCACTAAAACAGCAACGCCGAGTAAACAATGAAAAAAAAAATTAAATGCCAAATAAATAATAAATATTTGATAAATATTCCATTGCCATTAAAATAAAAGGTTTCTGTTTTCATTCCGCGTACAAGCAAGAGCTTGGAAACAGCTGCCGTGAGATTTGCACAAATTACTACAAAAAAAAAAAGTAAATTCTAAAATTTATTTTTTTTGTTCAGGGTTTTTTAAGAACATACATAATTGCCTTTTCATCAAATCAATGTTTTATATGAAATAACATCGACTTCGGCACCCAGTATTAGTGCTTTATTTTCATATCAGCAGTTACCAGCGTTCTTCGAAAAACATAATATATAAATATGCATACCTAGCAATTTTTCATTTACTTTCGGAAGGGTCGGAATTTCCAGAAATAGGGATTAAAATGATAGTTCCAGTTGTACCGCAAAAGTTTGTAACGATACAGAAGTCCACCATTGTCCACACGAGTGCTTTTCTTTTATCAGAACAAATTCTTTAGATTTACACAATTCTATTTTGTGAATCTACGTAAGTCTAAAATCTTTCCAAAAATTCATTATTGGCAGATACAGAAATATTTTCACTTTGTATACAGTGTTGCCACTTCACCGTGCGTTGTGTTTATTCATGTCTGCGCTCTGTTGCAGAGGCGGTAGTATAAGCATAATGTCCAAAACTTCGCTAATGCGAGTTCAGGATTTTCCACACGCACCATAACCAAATATACAGAGTGTTTGGAAATGAATAGCCCAAACTGCGAGAGGTGATTCCTTATGAAAAATAAAGTCTAAAATATACACGACACTATACCCTTAACAGAATATTAAAGAAGATATGAGACCGTGAAAATTGGGTTTTGAAAACGTATTTTCGCTGAATGCCTTGTAATTTCTGCTAGCGGCAGGGATGGAGGCGATTTACCCACAGTACATCCCACACGGTTGAATGGGACACGCCCATTTGACGTGCTATGGAGCGTGTACTAGAGGAGGGCATGTCGTTGATGTGCTGACGTATCACTTCCTTAAGCCAAACAGTGCACACAATCTGAGGACGGCCAGCATTACGCATGTGTCTCTGCAATATAGGAAACTTTAAACACTTTTTCCTGCGGATTTTGTAGACTTTGTACAAGGTATTCGGCTAAAATACGTTTTCAAAACCCAATTTTCACATACTCATATCTGCTTTAATATTACGTTATGTATATGTTGTAATATACACTAAAGAGCAAAAAAAAAAAAAACTGGCACACCTGCCTAATATCGTGTAGGGCCCCCCGAGCACGCAGAAGTGCCACAAGACGACGTGGCATGGACTCGACTAATGTCTGAAGGTATGCAGGAGGCAATTTACACCATGAATCCTGCAGGGCAGTCCACAAATCCAAAATTCGCCAATTTGAGAAAGGGTTGCACGTCTGTCACGTTTAATGATTCTCGTCAGTCGTCGTTTGTCCCGTTCGTTCACGATCTTTTTCCGGCCGCAGCGATGTCAAAGATGTGATGTTTTACCGGATTCCCGATATTCACGGTACATTCGTGAAATGGTCGTACGCGAACATCCAAGTGTTATCGCTACCTCGGAGATTCTATGTCCCATCTCTCGTGCACCGACTATATCACCACGTTCAAACTCACTAAAATCTTGATAACCTGCCATTGTAGCAGCAGTAACTGATCTAGCTGCAGACCGCATCGCGTTACTCTGATTAGTTCCATACCGCTGTAATTTACATACGCACGCCTATACCAGTTTTTTTTTTGGCTCTTCAGTGTTTATGTTTGACTTGATTTTTCATAAGGAATAGCCTCCTTAGTTTGGGAGTTTAATTTCCACAAATACACGGACATGTTTAACAGCGTGAAAAGTAATAAAAATGAACTGTTTGAAGCCTGGCTTGTCTTAAAGCAAGTTCGTGAAATTTTATGGCCAGACTATTCCCGCGTTCTGTTTTTTTGCCCCTTCAAATTTATCCTTAATTTTGCATGATTGGTTTTAGTTAGGCTTCTAAGAACTATGAAATTTCTCAAATTATAATATAAACTTTATTTGCACATCTTTGGTTTAGAGGATTCGTCATTTTCAAGGAATAAAACTTTAACATTTTGCAAATAGGCTATAAACCTTATAACATAAGATTACATTAAAATGTTAAGAGTTTTACAGACAACACGTATTCTGTAATTTCAAATTGTCTACATTACAAAATTTTTTATTAATACTATAAATGTAAAAGGCACTTATTTAATTTTATTGTGGCGTTTCTAGTACACACTTAATCCGAATCAGTGATATCAATCAGGGAGAAATCTTTCACTGAAAGTCAGTCGATAAGCTACTGCTAACCGGCGAATCTAGCAAATTAACTGGGAACATGTTATTTATAGCAATGTAATTCTTAGCATTCAGTGGGAAATCACAAATAAATCAGTGAAATTCAACCAGTATATTAATAAGTTATATGGCACTGATTATCAGTTGCTCAATTCGCACTGTTTTTTGCTGATTTGGTTCCATTCTCACTGATTTAAGTTTAGAGCGTAATCTCGCGATTTTGCGGTAATTTCACGATTTTTCGGGGAGACATAATTTTCGTATTTTCTTATGAAATTCGCGCGAGTTTTCACATCCCATCCATTTTAGTCGCGTCGGACTAAAAACGGGCTTGGCTGCGCCTACCCAAGTGAAAGAGAGAGACAAAACAACTTGCAAAGCACCGATCACAAGTCGCTGGCAGGCGGGTAGACGAATCTGCAGGTACTCCCTCCCACTTCTCTTACCACCGTCGTCCAATTGTTACGTTTCCCTGAGAGAAGAAGCTCGACATTGGCAGAGCTCCCAAGTCCTAAGTTACAGTGGCGCTACTATAGTATCTGCGCAGCTATGAATATGACACTGTTTTCGACTGCTTGTTCAATTGTCAGCATCGCGAGTGAGGAAAATGAAGAAAGGTGGAGAAAAAATGTACCCTCCTCCCCACCATAAAATTTTTGCATCCAATAGCCACCATTGGCCTAGGATATGAAATGTTCTGAAAATAAGATCCTAAGTGGGCTTATATCTTTGAAAAGTGCTCACTGATCTATGAACAGCGTAATTTCTTGCCTGCGAACACCTCGCCAGCCTTACGCGAGTACTTAGGTGATGCTTACAAGTGCCATAAGATTAGACCACTGTGCACTCGCACTGACGGCTTGCCACTGCTTGCTGGCTCATCGCTTATAGTACATCCGCAGTATCTTCACACGTTCTGAAGAAAACCGCTGGAAAATCATCACTTGTATGACGGGTTTGGTTGTTTACTAAATATGTCACGTATCAAAAGCGTGTTTTATTATATTTCTGCTAACGTATAAATACCCTATTTCTGGTCAAACTAACATTTTACTTATATTTTTTCAACAAATTACGATATTTAATTTATAACTGATATTAATAAAAACTAGCGAGAAAATAGTTGTGTTCGTAATTCCTAGTGAGAAATAGTTCTCATGGTAAATATTTTTTATAACTGACTGCGCATAAATGCGTTGCGTTGCCCCATTGAAGTAATTTCTGGACCTTGCAAAGCTTCATTCACATGAGGCGGACGAATAGCTTAAAAGTATAACATTAGCAGGCTTCAGATGGAAGTAACCATGACTGGACTGTAGCTGACCAACAAAGTTTGCTGTCAGATTCAGCGGCGAGGAAAGAAGGTTGCGGGAGTTACAGGCAAAAGGGGAAAAAAGATTTTTAAAAGGCTGGCATTTCACAGCCAAAGCAGCCCAATGAATATTTTCCTGTAATCGCACTTTTTAAACAGGATACAGAAGTGTAAATTTGCACCGTAGAATACTTGACAACAAAGAGGCGAAACAGCCGATTGTACAACGAACTCCAGCCGCACACACCAGCAAAATGGTGTCACTGGCCAGCAACGTGGCGGAGAGCCAATCGGAACCTGGTAACTCACCTGCCCGCTGGCATTCCAGCAGAATGAGAATTTTTTCGCAGCACGCAGTAGACAAGCAGGCAAAAGGCTCCCACGCGAGGCACAGCATACACCCACGTGAGGGCACAGTGTGCGCCCACGTGACGCACAACGTGCACCCACGCGAGGCACAGCGCGCACCCACGCGAGTCACAGTGTGCACCTACGTGAGGCACAGCATGTACCCACGCGAGGCCCATCGTGCACCCACGCGAGGCACAGCGTGTACCCACGCGACGCACATTGTGTACATGTGTTTGCTCATTGGCTGCTGCTCAGTGAAAAATATTTTTTTCAACTGTGTTCTATAAGATTTAGCTACTCGATCCCCATTTCTTTAATAGCAGACTCAGAATCTTCCTAGGACTCTTCAAAGTAGGTGCTACTGAAATGAGAACAGCAACTTTACCTAAACGTTTTTTAATGACAGCCTGGCAGCAAATGAAATTGCTAAATGCTTTGATATTTAATGATGTACTGAACTTCCTCAAGTTTTCTATCCACACTATATATTTCGGGAATCGTATATGAAAATGGAAATCAGAAATGGGAAAATTCTGCAATACTAAAATTTACCTGAACAGTTTTGGAAAACGCTATAACTGAAAATATCCAATTTCTTGACGTTTTCAATAGTTACATAATTTAGTCTAAGCTAAAATAAATTAAATGAGAGTCATTGAAACTATTTGAATAGCAAATAAAAATTTACCAAATATTTAACTTTAATTAATAGTCGAAAAAAACTTCAGCACTAAAACAGCAACGCCGAGTAAACAACGAAAAAAAAAAAAATATTAAATGCCAAATAAGTAATAAATATTCCATTGCCATTAAAATAAAAGGTTTCTGTTTTCATTCCGCGTTCAAGCAAGAGCTTGGAAACAGCTGCTGTGAGATTTGCACAAATTACTACAAAAAAAAAAAGTAAATTCTAAAATTAATTTTTTTTGTTCAGGGTTTTTTAAGAACATACATAATTGCCTTTTCATCAAATCAATGTTTTATATGAAATAACNAATTTTTTTTGTTCAGGGTTTTTTAAGAACATACATAATTGCCTTTTCATCAAATCAATGTTTTATATGAAATAACATCGACTTCGGCACCCAGTATTAGTGCTTTATTTTCATATCAGCAGTTACCAGCGTTCTTCGAAAAACATAATATATAAATATGCATACCNCCAGTATTAGTGCTTTATTTTCATATCAGCAGTTACCAGCGTTCTTCGAAAAACATAATATATAAATATGCATACCCAGCAATTTTTCATTTACTTTCGGAAGGGTCGGAATTTCCAGAAATACGGATTGAAAATATAGTTCCAGTTGTACAGCAAAAGTTTGTAACGATACAGAAGTCCACCATTGTCCACACGAGTGCTTTTCTTTTATCAGAACAAATTCTTTAGATTTACACGATTCTATTTTGTGAATCTACGTACGTCTAAAATCTTTCCAAAAATTCTTTATTGGCAGATACAGAAATATTTTCACTTTGTATACAGTGTTGCCAATTCACCGTGCGTTGTGTTTATTCATGTCTGCGCTCTGTTGCAGAGGCGGTAGTATAAGCATAATGTCCAAAACTTCGCTAATGCGAGCTCAGGATTTTCTACACGCACCATAACCAAATATACAGAGTGTTCAGAAATGAATAGCCCAAACTGCGAGAGGTGGTTCCTTATAAAAAATAAAGTCTAAAATATACATGACTCTATACCCTTAACAGAATATTAAAGAAGATATGAGACCGTGAAAATTGGGTTTTGAAAACGTATTTTTGCTGAATGCCTTGTAATTTCTGCTAGCGGCAGGGATGGAGGCGATTTACCCACAGTACATCCCACACGGTTGAATGGGACACGCCCATTTGACGTGCTATGGAGCGTGTACTAGAGGAGGGCATGTCGTTGATGTGCTGACGTATCACTTCCTTAAGCCAAACAGTCCACACAGACTGAGGACGGCCAGCATTACTCATGTGTCTCTGCAATATGGGAAACTTAAAACACCTTTTTCCTGCGGATTTTGTAGACTTTGTACAAGGTATTCGGCTAAAATACGTTTTCAAAACCCAATTTTCTCATACTCATATCTCCTTTAATAACCCCCGAGCACGCAGAAGTGCCGCAAGACGACGTGGCATGGACTCGACTAATGTCTGAAGGTATGCAGGAGGCAATTTACACCATGAATCCTGCAGGGCAGTCCACAAATCCAAAATGCGCCAATTTGAGAAAGGGTTGCACGTCTGTCACGTTTAATGATTCTCGTCAGTCGTCGTTTGTCCCGTTCTTTCACTATCTTTTTCCGGCCACAGCGATGTCGAAGATGTGATGTTTTACCGGATTCCCGATATTCACGGTACACTCGTGAAATGGTCGTACGCGAACATCCAAATGTTATCGCTACCTCGGAGGTGCTATGTCCCATCTCTCGTGCGCCGACCATAACACCAAGTTCAAACTCACTAAAATCTTGATAACCTGCCATTGTAGCAGCAGTAACTGATCTAGCTGCCGACCGCATCGCGTTACTCTGATTAGTTCCATACCTCTGTAATTTACATACGCACGCCTATACCAGTTTTTTTTTTGGCTCTTCAGTGTTTATGTTTGACTTGATTTTTCATAAGGAATAGCCTCCTTAGTTTGGGAGTTTAATTTCCACAAATACACGGACAAAAATGAACTGTTTGAAGCCTGGCTTGTCTTGAAGCAAGTTCGTGAAATTTTCTGGCCAGACTATTCCCGCGTTCTGTTTTTTTTTTGCCCCTTCAAATAAAGAAATAAATAAATATATATACATATATATATATATATATATTCATGTGTAGGTGTTTTGATTTTCGTATCATTTATGCTAACTTTCTGTTTCAGAAATTCGAATTGAGCACGAGGAGAAGGAGTGCCAGGAATTTGCAATGTGTGTACAAAAAGGAAATAACTTTTGTTTATGATAGAACGTGATTACTGCATAAAGAAATACTGGATCATGTGACGAAAGAATGTGTTTTAAGAGGCCCGCCTGCCTGGAGCTTGAACTGCGTGTCACTGTGTTTGGCCGCATGTTCAATAGTTTCACGGAAAAATGTGTATTTCAATGTGCTGATCTACGAAGTAAACACACAACTCAGGCAAGGGGTGTTGAGTACTTTCAAGACGCCAGGCACGTTAGAAACATGATTCATTATTGAAGAGCACTCCAAAATGGCTAAAGAGGCTTTTTTTTTTTTAAATCGCTGCATCTCAAAATATACGTGTCAGATACATACAGAACCACTCAAGGGCCCTTCTTCAAACATTCCTACAGACTTTTCACCAATCTCCACCAATAAAATAATAGGGTCACCGTTAAATGTCCCATAGTTACGCCGCGAGAACACTGCACGCCAATTCATAGCCTCGAGCTTAGCGGCTATAGCGCACTTGATGCTCGTGGCAGTGTCGCCCTTATCGCATCCGCCCTTCACGATCTCAAACGCGGAAAAAAAAAATTAGGTTAGAGTAAGCTCAAGGTTCAGTTTTTTCTATAAAGGCAGGATATTTTATTGTTTCGTGGCAAGATAACGACCATAACTTAATCAAAATATATACATAATTATACGAAAAAAATTATTCATAATTCTTTTTAGCGGAAACATAAGAATTTTAAGTTATAAATTTTATTCGTAAAAATTTAATAACGTTATTTTGAAGGCAAACCTCGTCTTATATAACATTCTGATATTTGTACTTCAAGTCACAAAAGCAGCGTAATACAACTGATTTGAAATCTCTATACTTCGTTCACCCGTGGCAAGCATTTGACCTCTGGTTATTATGACTTGAAAGTTAATCTCGAAAGTTAATGTGTAATATGAGCAAACAGCAAACATTCAATAAATGTTATTTATGACGTTTTGATGACACGGATAATTGTTTTGAGCTGTATCCTAAAGTATTAATTTTGTTCAAATTCAGTATTAATAAGACAGTGTATGTACATTTAAAATTTCTATAGCTGATTTAACCAATTGCCGCACTCCTTTCAGGAGCCACGGTTATGAAGTGGTTAAAATACTCTCCTCCCACGGATTTTCTCACGAGGGGATCGTNATATATATATATATATATTCATGTGTAGGTGTTTTGATTTTCGTATAATTTATGCTAACTTTCTGTTTCAGAAAATCGAATTGAGCACGAGTAAAAGGAGTGCCAGGAATTTGCAATGTGTGTACAAAAAGGAAATAACTTTTGTTGATGATAGAACGTGATTACTGTATAAAGAAATACTGGATCATGTGACGAAAGAATGTGTTTTAAGAGGCCCGCCTGCCTGGAGCTTGAACTGCGTTGCATTGTGTTGGTCTTAATGTTCAATAGTTTCATGGAAAAATGTGTATTTCAATGTGCTGATCTACGAAGTAAACACACGACTCAGGCGAGGGCTGTTGAGTACTCTCAAGACGCCAGGCAAGTTAGAAACATTATTCATTATTGAAGAGTACTCCAAAATGGCTAAAGAGGCTTTTTTTTTTTAAATAACTGCATATCAAAATATACGTGTCAGATACATACAGAACCACTCAAGGGCCCTACTTCAAACATTCCTACATACTTTTCACCAATCTCCACCAATAAAATAATAGGGTCACCGTTAAATGTCCCATAGTTACACCGCGAGAACACTGCACGCCAATTCATAGCCTCGAGCTTAGCGGCTATAGCGCACTTGATGCTCGTGGCAGTGTCGCCCTTATCGCATCCGCCCTTCACGATCTCAAACGCGGAAAAAAAAATTAGGTTAGAGTAAGCTCAAGGTTCAGTTTTTTTCTATAAAGGCAGGATATTTTATTGTTTCGTGGCAAGATAACGACCATAACTTAATCAAAATATATACATAATTATACGAAGAAAATTATTCATAATTCTTTTTAGCGGAAACATAAGAATTTTAAGTTATAAATTTTATTCGTAAAAATTTAATAACGTTATTTTGAAGGCAAACCTCGTCTTATATAACATTCTGATATTTGTACTTCAAGTCACAAAAGCAGCGTAATACAACTGATTTGAAATCTCTATACTTCGTTCACCCGTGGAAAGCATTTGACCTCTGGTTATTATGACTTGAAAGTTTATCTCGAAAGTTAATGTGTAATATGAGCAAACAGGAAACATTCAATAAATGTTATTTATGACGTTTTGATGACACGGATAATTGTTTTGAGCTGTATCGTAACGTATTAATTTTGTTCAAATTCAGTATTTATAAGAAAGTGTATGTACATTTAAAATTTCTATAGCTGATTTAACCAATTGCCTCACTCCTTTCAGGAGCCACGGTTATGAAGTGGTTAAAATACTCTCCTCCCACGGATTTTCTCACGAGGGGATCGTGCCGGATGATGCCTCTTGTCGGCGGATTTTCTCGAGGATATCCCGTTTCCCCCACCTCTTCATTCCGGTGTTGCTCCATACTCACTTCACCCTCATCGACTCTCAAGACCTCGATGTTAAGAGCCGCCCAAATCTTTTCACTCACTCACTCATACTTTTTTCTGAGTTATTGCATGTCACAACAAAAAAGGATATTAAGTGCCATAAATATAGATAATAGTTTCAAGAACTTAAACTTAAAAAAATCCATTAATTTTTAAAATAACAAAACAATCCCTGTGGGCTCTACCAACCTCATTATTTGTTTTTGGTTTGGGAATATACCGATATTTGTAATTTATAGCTGACACGCCTTTTATGTAATATTTTAGTTGACTTTCGGTTTTGATAATAATGAGTTGGGGGGGGAGGGTGAAATAGAAGTGTGTTTGAGGTACTGTAAAATTAATGTTATGCAACGCCATACTGTTGTAAACAGCAGCCTGCAAGGCAGGTCATGAATATTGCACGCGTGCATCTGACAGCCCTATTATACGTTGAGTATCGTCTATGAGGCGAAAACGCTATACGTTAAAATAAGGTTGCGAGATTTTTTTTTTTTCATTTTCGCAGAATGCAGCAACTTGCCAAGGTTCGCCAGTATTTTGGCGAAATAATTTCTCTGCAATTATGTTCTCTGTGTATGTAACGTTGTAGCCTTTTTCTTCCAGAATGGAGAGTAGTGTCAACTGTAAATTCAAATATGTTTTGCACCATAATAGTTTACTTGATACGAGAGCAAAATAAATAGTAAATCATATTTTTTATCACTTTTCTTGAAAACTGAAAATGTCTGAATTAAATACGAGGTCTTAAACCATCAATTTTATTTTTCCTTATGTAAATACTCGTACTTTACTTTAGGAAGATATTTGCACATCACTCGCCAGGTTTTGGGAGCAAATGTAGCCCGGCTTTTAACCCGGGGAGAAGCCAAAATTTAACGAAGATCTGGAGATAATTTTTACCTCAAGTATTCAACCATAATCTCACAGATATTTTCCCGAACAATGTTCATATCATATTAAGATTCAAAGAGTCATCCTTTCGTTTTTTTTTTTGGCGAAATAACACCGCACATATACCCGAGCACGAGCGAAGCTGCATACGTGCATGGTGGTTACAGGTAGTAAACCGGGCTTGAGCAAGAAGCAGACAGGTAAAGGCAGTTTCATATTAAAGTTAACATTGAACTCGTTCCATTATCTTTAAGTTATTGGGATCAGTTTTATATCGCGCAGCAGTGTATTAACATTTAGTTATGAGAAACGTAAAGTAATAGTTCCTATATTTGGAGTTTGAATCAACTCCAACATAACGCGGGCGAAACCAATTTGTAGTCAATCAGATTCAAAAAACCACTTTTTTTTTCGGTTTTCGGCATTCATTTTCATTCCTACCAACTTCAGACTCGATTGTATATTGTGTAGTGATATTTTGTGAGAATGTTGTACAACTGCAACGGACGTTAGTACGNAAACTTCAGACTCGATTGTATATTGTGTAGTGATATTTTGTGAGAATGTTGTACAACTGCAACGGACGTTAGTACGTGTTTTAATGATAAACAAATTAGCTATTTGAAAGACTCCCGATTAAAAATATATGGGCGCTAATCAGCGTCATTTTAGATGAGAGGTGAGGTTGTTACTAGTACATGCAAGTAAATGTTTTAAATATATATTAATCGTGCTTACATTGCAAACACCCAGTTTCCAGATTCCAAATTCAACTCATTTGGCAGCAATGCATTACGAATCATCAAAGACGAGGCAATAAAAACACTAACACAATTTTTTTTTTTACTAAATTTTAAATTGAGTTAACACAAATATACCACAACGAGCTACTTGTTAATTTCAATGTGAATCGGTATTAAACAATTGTAACCCAACACTTTAACATGAGCACCTTATCATATTAATCTCTTTGCCGAAGTAGGCTCTACAGAACTGCCAATATTAGAAGACCAAATCTAGACGTTTTCACCTTACTAGGTTGGCAGACAATGCGCATGGTTTCGCCAGACTTTACTTCTTTTTGTTTTACTTATTCGTCTACGTTTTCTGGGAAATATGACTGGTTTAGTTGTTTATTCGCGATTGTTATATACCACAAATGCATTTGACAGTACATCACTCAATCGCGAAGGTGAAACACTACTTTGTAAACCATTTCTTGCAAATATTCGTGAAAATACACTTTACACTATCTAACAGATCTCACCATCATCAAAATTTAAACATGTAAATCACGCAAATTTTTTTTACCATATCTAAGCAGAAAAATTATGCGACTGTTTGACATTTACGCAACGCGAAGGTAGTAAATATTTGTAAAGACTGTTCGCGGTAAACTGAGCACTTTTGAAAAACCCTGCTTAAGATATACATGTATGCACGTTGCATATTCTTTTGTCATATGTTAAGTTAACATTGCCATAAGCCTGGTCACTTTATTCGTGCGTCGGTCAAGTAAAGCTCTGAAATTGTTAGAAAAGAAAATATTGTACAAATTTGCTCATTTACACGATTATATTCTTTAAAAAATAGAAAGCAAATTAAATGATTCCGGTANAAAATATTGTACAAATTTGCTCATTTACACGATTATATTCTTTAAAAAATAGAAAGCAAATTAAATGATTCCGGTAATCAAAAATTTTCACTTATCACTTTTATTTCAACGTTAAGGGAGTGGGTGAGTGATTGAGTGAGTGAAGAGATTTGGGTGGCTCGTAACAGCGAAGTCTTGGGAGTTGGCGAGGATGATTGAGGTGAGTTTGGAGCAGCGCCGGAATGAAAGGGCGGGGGAAACTGGAGACCCCTGAGAAAAACCCGCTGACTAGTGGAATCGTCCGGTTGGATTCCCACATGCGAAAATCCGGGANAAAATATTGTACAAATTTGCTCATTTACACGATTATATTCTTTAAAAAATAGAAAGCAAATTAAATGATTCCGGTATTCAAAAATTTTCACTTATCACTTTTATTTCAACGTTAAGGGAGTGGGTGAGTGATTGAGTGAGTGAAGAGATTTGGGTGGCTCGTAACAGCGAAGTCTTGGGAGTTGGCGAGGATGATTGAGGTGAGTTTGGAGCAGCGCCGGAATGAAAGGGCGGGGGGAACTGGAGACCCCTGAGAAAAACCCGCTGACTAGTGGAATCGTCCGGTTGGATTCCCACATGCGAAAATCCGGGAGAGACCCAACAGGAGATTGAACCCGGTTCGCCTTGGCAGCAGGCGAGCAGGCTAACCGCTCAGCCACCGCGGCCCTTTCAACGTTAAGTAATGGATCTACTTTCCTTCCGTCGTTACCAGCTTTACTGGGCGCATTCCGGTCAGTCTGCCTAGTAACTCTTTCAGGCGTATGTATAAAATATGTAATTTTGGGCTTTGCAAGGAACATTTTTTGTTTGAAAGTGTAGTAGTAATATTATAGCGATCATTAATATGTTGAAACGAATGAAAATAAGTATTTTTCATTTTATTAGCAGTATAATTTATGAGACTACGGAATATAATCTTAATAACGAATGATTAGAGACCTGAAAANTTTTCATTTTATTAGCAGTATAATTTATGAGACTACGGAATATAATCTTAATAACGAATGATTAGAGACCTGAAAAATTTGCGAGTTCAATGACCTTCAGCCTATACTTTACAGTCTTGTGTATCTACAAATATGCCGATATTAACTGCACATTGGTTGTCTGCTGTCACAGTGGAAAGCGACGATTGGGTCACCGTTCTCCAGGTGGCGAAAACGAGTTTTGAATTCTAGTTTGTCCCTAAATGAATAAGCGAATTAATCAGGTATATACTAATGATGCCACTGATAGGCTGTGCGAGATTCTGGGAATAGGTCTTGTGTCCGATTGGCTAGTTTATGCTGCGAAAGGTTACGTATTGGCTGGACTGAAATGATTTTTTTAATGCGGATTCACGGTTCTCCGTTAAGGTTTCGTTTCCCAAATTTGAGTTAAGGCCGTGCAAAAATCTAAATAACCATTATCATTATAATATTTATGCCCATAGCCTTTGCCATAATAAAAATCCTATACTTCAATTCACATAGTGAAAAAGAATGTTTTCGTTTACACTTAGAGTTAGGAACATTTTGCAAATAGATATTTGAATTTTCAATAATATAAGTTGGCCAACATGTTACATATTTTAAACTCGTTTATGTGTATATACATCTCGTTAATAAACAGCAGTGATAGATGCAGAATAATTATTTTAGCTGTTGGCCGTTCTCATTTCACAAACCATGTGTTTACGAAACAAATAAACAAACACAAGAATATATAATTGGAGTGAAATGTATGTTTAGCTTCGTGACCGGAAATGAACAGCTGCGAAAGTAAATTAAACGCGTGTAGTAATAAGAGTGGATTCTGATTAGCTACGCATACGTTCTTGCACAAGCTGTGCGTTGGCTCTGGGTAATGTTACTGTTACGAGTTATAGTATAAGCGCCGTTATGGAGATGGTATTAGACTTTGATTGTTATTAGCGTGACACCAGTCATTTCGATTGCATAGTATATTCGCGGTTTCTTCACACTTTATGAATCAAACCTTTGAAAAATCACNAAACTTTGATTGTTATTAGCATGACACCAGTCATTTCGATTGCATAGTATATTCGCGGTTTCTTCACACTTTATGAATCAAGCCTTTGAAAAATCACTCCATGTATNACTCCATTAATGACGTGTTCGGTTGTTTCCTAAATATGCCACGTATCACAAGCGCGTTGCTTCTCTCAGTACAAAAGTATTATTGTTTTTGATTAAATTAANAGCCTTTGAAAAATCACTCCATGTATGACGTGTTAAGTTATTTCCTAAATATGCCACGTATCACAAGCGCGTTGCTTCTCTCAGTACAAAAGTATTATTGTTTTTGATTAAATTAAATTTTTTACTTATATTTGATTCATACATTTTTATATTTAGTTTGTAATTAATATTAACAAAACCAGAAATAAAATAGGTGGGTTGGTAATATATGCTTAGTAAGAAATAGTTCTCCTGCAAAAATGTTACTAAACAGAGTGCGCACGAATGCGGCGCGTCGTCCCTTTGGCGTAGTTCTCTAGACTAAGATAAGCGGAGGAATAGCCTGAAAGTAGAACTTTAGTAAAGTTTCAGAAAAGTTGAAAGTAATACCGAATGGACTTATAGTACGGCTTTCACCGGCGTCTGGTCGGCCGGGTTACGGCGTTGTGCGAGTATTCTCTGCCGTCGAGCTCTGCACCAGGGCGACGCACGGCCACTGCCTGGTTGCGGAGCGGTTGAAGGGAGGGGCACAGCTAACGGGGACCGACTTCAAAGAGCGCCCCACCAATGGCTGGGCCGCCTGCGACTGACAGCCAGCGGAGCCACGTTGCCAACCCACACCCCCGTGCAAGGCCACGGTGTTGCCAAGCCGCAGGCAATTTCGCACGTCGTCGTCGCAAACACGACCGTCGAGGAAGAAATGGTCGAACAGAGTAGGGGAGAGACTTGGGCTGCTCGTGACGTCGATGTCCTGTGAGCCGATATGGGTGAAACTAGGTGAGTGTGGAACAGCGCCAGAATGAAGGGGCGGGGGAAACGGGAGACCCCCGAGAAAAACCCGCCGACCAGTGGAATCGTCCGGATAGATTCCCACATGCGAAAATCCGGGAGTCACCCAGCCGGGAATAGAACCGGATTCGCCTAGGTGGGAGGTGAGTGGTCTAAATACTACACCACTGCTGCCCCTCACTAAAAAAAAATGCCTTAATTTGCAGGGGCGTAGGGCACGGCGAGGGAGTGATATGGGGGTTGTAACCAGACTCCCTTTGTTCCTAATATAGTCATTAGTAATATTGAATTAATTAATNATGCCTTAATTTGCAGGGGCGTAGGGCACGGTGAGGGAGTGATATGGGGGTTGTAACCAGACTCCCTTTGTTCCTAATATCGTCATTAGTAATATTGAATTAATTAATAAGAATTTAATTGCGATAAAAACCTGAAATTGCCACGAACTCTGGCCCAATTAATTATACTGAAGTTATTTTCTCGTAGTATTTGTTCTAATTAAACCCTCTCCCACCCCTCCGTGAGAAATTTCTAGCGGCTCGAATGCGAACGGGAAAAATTCCTGAAAATTTTAATTCCCAAGAACACTTTTTAACGTACCGAATACGTTCGGTCAAAGACTAACATTTAAACAACAGTAGCTCTGCGCTGCTTTCGTTGCTGACAGCAGTTCATTCGACACCACTCGGAAGACTCTGAGCGAGCAATAAAAATCAGAAAAGAGAGAATGACGAACACGAATACAGTTCGGCAAAAAATTAACATACACTCATTTGGAAATAAAATTGATCACCATGAACGAATCACGAGAGTACAACGAAAGTTGCCCCATAGTATCGTCATAGGCAGAAATGTGTCCCATTTGCGTTTAATGTGGTTTGATGTTGTTGAAAGATTTGCGCGGCTCTTAACAACGAGGTCTTGATAGCCGATGAGGTTGAATTGAGATGAGAATGGAGTGGCGCTGGTTTGCAAGGGTGGGGGAAACTGTAGATCCCCGAGAAAACCCGCCTACCCAGCGGCATCGTCCGGCACGATTCCCACATGAGAAAATCCGGAGTGACCCGGCCGGTGATGAAACATGGTTCGCCTTGGTGGGAGGCAAGAATGTGATTTGCTACGCGGGTGTGCCACTAGGGGGCAGATATGTCCCTGCACCATTTATAGCTGCAAGATATGTAATAACGCCTTAGTAGCAGTGTCCTGTGCGTGCACCCACTTATGTGCCCCTGCAATATTAACCTGAAGTAAGTATCAAGAGAGTTACTCTTCGTACTCAGTTATAGTCCAGAAAGTTCTGTAAGATTTTCTGCTTAGGTGAATCAGGCGATGTGTGAATGAAGGCTGATATGGAATATTCGGATTACGGCATATCTTACCGGCGTCATGTAGAGAACAGTTGCCCCTCGAGCTGTCACGTTGACCTATATTCGCGTAACCATCACGCCACCATGCCTTCGTAGTCTGGCGGAGAAGATTTATGCTGTAACCACTAACGCCATGTTTGCGCAACAGTATCCCGATTGCTAAAATCCGCTGCCCGCTGGCCTGGTTAAACTTACGTGTATAACGGCGCGTTATGGCAGGCCGTCGAGTAAAGGCTTGCCCACGTCTTATCAGTCCACAATGGAAAACAGTGTCGTTGCTCTATAAGTAGAGCTAGTGAAATTTTGCGAAAAGATTTCAAGAAGAGTTATATTTCAAATCTGTTGGGTTATTTACCTATCTTGATTGGCTGAATGACTTTCTGGCACGTGTTAACTGTCTGAACACCAATCACGTGGGAGCTGTGCCAATGTTGCCGAATTTTGATTGGCCCGGTAAAATATGAAAACGCCTTCGCAAGCAGACAGCAAACAATGGCAATAGAAAAAAATGATTTTGAGTGCTTATAGTATTGAAGTCTACCATGTAGTCATATTTTTTTTACGTGAAAATGACTAGTTCTATCCATAAGTAGTCTGTTAAACCAGGGCCACAAAATGAGACACACATAAGGAGAACGATATAGCTGTCCCTTTGATCCGATCACATCTGTTTGGGAATAATTTAACAGTCACAGAAACTGAAAATGGAACACATTTCGTGTAAATTGGAAAACTATACTAAAATTATCAGTAAACGTATTCCTGTAAATGTGAAAATAACGGCTACAACTATGCACATTTTACCACGTTGTGTTAACATCTTAAAATGTACTTATTCAATTTAAAAACTTTTTCAGCATGTGATTACAATGACCACTGTGCTGTAACTAAATTTTCATAAAAATTCCATGAAATAGCAAAATATACCGTAGACATATTTTTGCGCACTTAATATGTTATTACATATGTGTGTTCTGCTGTATGACAATTTAAAAATAATATTTAGCTTATTAAATTATACTAAAAAGTAAATTATATGTATGTTAATAATATTTTATCCGAATATGAAAGATAAATGACATTAGGTATTAGCAAAATGTTTAAAAACCCTATCGTATCGAAGTATTTGTAATATCTCTTCGCTTTATTCGATGTGCGCATATCTGATGTAAACTCGAACAAATCTACAAATCCCAAAACAATCCTTAAAGGATTCGTTTCCCAGCTGGAGATAAATCTCTCAGGAACAGCTCTTATTACTCTTAGAGAAACTGAGTGCCTGGAAATCGATTACGTGTACTGGGCGGATACAGTCGGTTGAAAAAAAACGCAGCGCAGGACGACTGCAATCTCTGCTCGTAAATAAATTCTTTCAGTTTAGGTTTCCAGACATACGAAATTCTTTGTTTGATTTTCCTTAAGCTGGGATTTCCTATGATAGAATAAAAAAATATGTTATAATAAACTGAGCAACGAGAAGTTTGAAGAGAAAATTAATTTGTTTTCCAGTAAGTTCATAAAGAAAAACATGGTAAGCAGCTTTATCAGATACATCTGCAGTTGCTACTTTTTATGCTAAGGTTTTGTAAGAATTGCGAATAAATATTACAAAATATTTTGCAATTCATTTTTACTCAATAAAAAATCGTGGTGCGACTTTCGCCTAACATCTTATGAATTTGCGGATTTATCCATTAAATCGCTAACATGTTTAACGTATTCGTGTTTTAAGAAATACCCCGTGTTCTAGAAATAGTTTTAATTGTGTTTTGCGTGTTTTACACAAGACATATAAATCAAAGAAAAAAAAACAGTTTTTTTGATTGGAAGTTTTAAATGCTATCTAGTAAATATTATAACAATCCAATACCTCATTCATTATCCAACCACTTTTACAGTTGTGCCGTACAGTCGACACATAATTTAGACCGAAGCGACGCAGACCTGATTTTAGTTTTCCTATTGTTGACAATGTTTTCCTTTGTCACAGGTGATATTTGCCAACTTTTAATGTAAGGAGTTTTGGCATGATTTTCTTGTCTCTTGTAGTCCTCACTGTTAGTTCGACACTCTGAACTTCAGGTAATACGACGTTATTGCAGACCACGTTTTCGTAATGAGAGTACAGATCTGTAAACATTTCTGTTAATCTCAGTAATTGCATAAACACGCAAATAAAAAACAAACTCAAGAAAAAATAATGTCTTTCGGTGTTTTTAAAGTTATAGTTGATTAACTAGTCTCATGCGCTACGAGAGAAACAGTGACTGACAACTTCACAAGTTTTACAGCCCAGACTCTATAATCCTCTGTACAATCGAAATTCAATTTTTTTTGTTTCTGTCTACATGATCAGAAATATTTACCTCGGAAAACGCAGCATGAAATTCCGTCGTCCCTTTGCTACATGTCTGTTATTATCTTTGTTGTATTTCAGCGTGTGTCTAATTAACTGATTCAGTTGGACAAGAAACTCAAACACAAATGTAAAATTTTCCGGTTCCAAAAAAATTGCTTGGGTGTTATAATGACCAGAATGTCAATCATTGTGCGGTAGAAATCAGTTACTACTATGGTTCGGATTTTAATTTTTGAAATGCGAAATATTTCCAGCTTCTTAGATGCTGCTCTTATCCATTTCAGTCAGTCCAGTGTGTAAAGCCTATTTCATAGGAGGAAATTTAATGGTTTAAAGTGTATTCAGCAGAGGCATCGTCCAGCAGGATTCCCATATGTGATAATCCGGGAGCGAACCCGCCGGGAATCGAACCCGGTTCACCTTTATGGGAGTCTGAATGTAGGTCTACAGAGAACTGTGCAGTTTTACTTACACGTCAATTATTTTGTAGAATTTACCTTGGAATGAAACAGTTAGTTCCTTATTTCTTTATCAATTATGTATCTGCTCTCAACCTGTGTTAATTCAAAACCTGATAGTGACGTAACGAAAATAAAAAAAATTGTCCGTAAACCTCTTTACACGTTTGAGGATACTGACTGGAACAGAGTCGGTCTGCCTCTACATTGGCCAAAAACAGGCCAATAATCAACATTTCACAGCACGAAAGACATGGCATGCGCAGTATGGACAAATAGTTCGGTGATGAGTGACATTACAGAAACTAACTTTATAGACGCCGCTTTATCTACGATTATATCAACCTGAAATATACGTAAAGAGAGACACGCTTCGTGCTTGGTTATAGTTCAGTAAGTCCCATACGCCAGGTTTTGGCGACAGCGTTCTTTCAGTGGTAGGTATAAGCGACTCACTTTTAGCGTGTCAGTGAGTGAGTGCAGGTCTCTCGTTCTCTCACGCACTCGCGACCTTTCGCAGTTTATCTACGCATTCCACTCAGAGACAGACCACGCCACATATTCCCCTTTCGTTCGTTTGCTCTATCGTCACCATCTCAGGAATAATTACTGATATATTAATATCATCCGTTGTAAAGTATCAAGTGAAAAGCTTCAATATATAGTGATTAGGGGTATCTACTTTTCGGGAAAATTCCCTTTATTTGGTTGAACACCAAAACCCTCGTAAATGGGCGATTTTAACTGCCAAACATTCGAGGCACTGCTTCCAAATCGCAGACGTTCAGTATAGGAGAGACTCAATCCTTACTGGCCCATTCCAGTAGGCAAGACTCCTGCCGTAAAGACGCAAGGACAGTAACCAACCAAGAGTTGCAGGAGTTGACGTAGTATACTGAAGCGAAGCCCGAGCGTAGCATTCTCACGAGATACAGGTAGCCCTGGTGGTAATTCTACCTTCTGACGACTAATGTCAAAATAACAGATTTAAAAATAAATAAAAAATCCCGGACGTGACTGTGTTGCAGCACGGCCGTGGGTTTACGTGAATACGTTTGCATTAGCGGGCAATATCTTTAGGGTGCGGGAATTTTATTGAAAGTAACGAGAGGGACACACTGCTTTTATGGCTTAAATCGACAGAGCTGTACGAGATATTTCGTTTGACACCAAAGTCAGCGCGCTAGCACATGGGGGTCGCGAGATGTACTTCCCGGACATTTTCGCCCACGCCCCCACCCGCATGCCCTGCTCGCAATGTAGTTATATACCTGACCAAACCAGAACATATTTATTTCAATCGCGATATTGTTCATGAAGTTAAGAGTGTCGAAACGGATGACCCTTCCAATATGAGATCAACCTTTGCGTCCTGGTATCGGCTGTTCACGATGAAATGAGCTTTTTTTGAGACGAACCTCTGAAAAATGTCACTGCTCCTCCCTGAATATCTTTTAACAAGCGCACTGCCTAGAATAGGCCCAGTAAAGTTGGTAACGTCGGAAAAAAGTGGTTCCATATCTTAACCATGAAATAAAAGTGTTTTGTAAATATTTGTGATTACTGAAATTATTTATTTCGCTTCCAGTATTTTTAGTGCACACAAGAGTAAAATTTGTAAAATTCGAAATTTCCATACTTTTTAAATATTTCCACAGTTTAGTTTGACCAACTCATGAATAAGGTGATTAGGCTGATGTAAGTGTCAATTTCACATATGGTGTATTAATACACGACGCGCATACAAGCAGATCCAAAGCAGGGTTTTCAAAAGTGCTCAGTTCACCGTGTAAAGCCTATATCCCACATTTGCATTACTGATATTAAAGATGTATTCACGTCAAAATATATAATACGATGAGTAAGTGCAGATCAGTTTTCGCAGTCGCCTTACTATACACGCGTTGTTTTTCCCACGGGCGAGCCAACCGGCGACGTATCTTCCCAGTTCTCAGATGCTCGCCGAGATTGTTCCGGGGGAGAAGCAATTTCTTCTGCTGATTGGCGAGGGAAGGAGGTGACACACCATCGCCCCTGACAGCCCGAACTCGCCGGAACCCTTTATCTGAAAGCCACTTCAGCTGCCAAGTACAAATTGAATGAGCTCCCGAGGCAACAAGGCAGAATATTTTCCCCGAGAATTGAACGTGTGCTAGCACCTCTAGTTTGTCTCCGCGATGGCTAAGCAAGTGGGCTTTCTAATACTCAACACACATAGCTGTTTTTTGTGAGAATTAAAGTTGGTAGGTAAGTAGTGTTAAGGTTGTTCATGATAAAGTGAGCACTTTTGAAATCAATGTTTGAAAAATACCACTGTTCCTACCTACATATACTTTAAAGGGAGCAATGAGTGTGGCATGCTCCCAGTAAAGTTGTTAACGACCCGGAGGGAAAGTAGCGCCATGTCTCAACTTTGAATTAAAAGTGTTAAGCAAACATTTCTGAAAACTAAAATTATTTACATAGATATTAAGGAAATATATTAATTTTTGTTCACCCCTTACCACAAAAATATAGCTGTGCACAAATATGTTTGCTAGACATAAATATCTATAGTACATATAAATATATATTGTCACCTCAGTGACATTCCAATTCATTATTTTATAGGTTGATAGTCAGAAAATTGCGAATTTTAACTCAGATTAAATTTTTGAGTAAAAGCCATGTTCTTTTAAAATGTTTACGCTGATATATAAAAAAAAATACATTATTTCAATCTTGTATTTTTCAATGCAATTTCCTTAGATTTTATTATTCTCTCTTCTTCAAATTATTGTAATTTATCAACAATTATTGAGTTGTGCTATACTGTGTACAAAGCAGAGTAAAGTACTGTCTTGCGACTGTGTGGTATTTCATGAACCGGTTGCATGAAATATGCAAGCAACATATGCATAGGCACACATATAAATAGTACTGGACTTGTTCATTGGTCTCTCAATTTCGTAGAAGCTGGGTGAAATAATAATAACACCTACCCTTCCAAACCACTCTACAAAGGACATTACACTATATATGGATTTATGATTTGAATTTGTACGCAGCATGTAAAAAATTTATAATGAAGCGTGTTATCTCGTAGATGCATTTCATTGCTTGTTGAACATACAAGGTGTATAGAAATCTACCGTTAATAATGTTGGGTGCATAATACGTCGTCGCTTTGTCCTGCGATGTTATGTGTTATTAAATATAGACAAAAGAAATTATAACGAGTGACTGTTGCAGCGACTAAACGTCTTCTTTTACTGCGATTGAATATACATATAGACGACACATTTAAGGGGCACTGAAATAGGGATCACCGAATGTACCCGTTAGGTATTTGTGGAGGTTTAATGATAAGAAAACATATATTTCAATAACGTGTATCGAATACATTAATTTTCATTTCATGTAAACTGATGAAATAATTTCGATATAAACTAAAATTTCTTTCCAGCTCATACAGAGAAACTAAGATATATAGTTAAATTCATTTGTTGTTTTAAAGCCGGGCATTCCCGTAACTCATATGATGACACGGGTGACTTTAAGCTATAAACATTTAGCGTTGCTTATACATTACTGGACTTCAGCTGTAATGGCGCTATCAGGATGTTGCCCAATAATAGAGAAATATTGTAAACGAATATGTACAATCTGGTGTATGAATGAAAACTCTTTTCACGTTGACAGCGGCCAACAAACTGACTACTGTGACACGAGCAAACAAGAGACGGTGGAATTCAGGCGGTATCCAAATACATTTATGAAATTGTCGGATACTAAAAAATTTCTAGTAAATTTTCTAAAGTCTAATGGAAGTTTTTAGCCTCTTGTTACGAACTAGATTTTCAGCCAATTGGTACGTGAAAGTTGCTGTTGCTGGGGGGCGTAGCTCAATAATGACTCATGATTCGGTAGAGCACAACAGTATAAGATTAGTTTTATTAACATTAGAATTATACAGTAACTATTTAAATGACTATTGATCGGAGGAGCTTTAAATTGAATTTAAGATGATTATTCATTACATTTAATTCACGCCATTTTAATTAAACCTAACTGGAAAGTCATCAACTTGTTGTAGTCGGAGGCTGATTCTGCGAGACGGTTAACGCCGGCCGGACACACCCATCTTCCTGCTCTGCTTCGCTGGTCGGGTCGCCCAAAGGACTAAAGAAGAAAGACGCTGTTCCGGGTGTTACGCTGGCCTATATCAAGCGCGTGGTTCTGCGGCCCCGCTCAGTGACAGGTGGAGGGGATTTCTGCAACTGTCTTCTTTCGCAAGGATCAACGACCAAATGGTGGTGTTGCAATCCCGCTCGTTTCCAGATTTAATGTTTGAAGGTGTGATCAGGCAAGCCATTCAGCTAAGGCCTGATCACACCATAACACACTGCATTGTATGGTAATGTTACCACATATCAGGCTGCAAGTATGGCAATATTTAGCCTAGCTAGTATAAAAAGTTTCCTGAGAAAATGTTAGAACGCTACCCTGGATGTATGGCAAAACATTTTATTACTTACTGTATATCACTATACGTATTAACATTTGAGGTAAATTTGAGAATAATTTTTTAGTGTGTCCTCTGGCTGCAGCAATTTATAAATTATTTTGTTAATACGCCTGTTCTTAGCAAGAAAGTCATTCTCCGAGCTCTTGTTCTTAATTGGCAATGGTTTGCTTCCGTGCNGTTAATACGCCTGTTCTTAGCAAGAAAGTCATTCTCCGAGCTCTTGTTCTTAATTGGCAATGGTTTGCTTCCGTGCCAAAGGGCTAGTCAGAACCCCAATAATTTTACAACACAAATAATTCTGTTTTAAGAACTATAAGAGAGTAAATATTGAGGCGTTCTATTATGAATACTGTTTTTCCCTTGTAGGTAAAATAGGCGCGTACATAACTTCAGAGTAAAATTATTAGCGTTAATCAGGATCTTACAAGAATATCAAAGCTCATCAACATTAAGTTTCATGAAAAAAAATTTTTTTTTGCATAATCATAAAAACACGCCGTGTTGCAAATCTTGTGTGTCGTACCGGCCAGGCATAACGGCATCCAATATAAATTAATGTATATCAGCAGAATTGAAACAATCGGCTGCAGTTGAATGCAGTCCGATAGAAAGGGATATGTCCTTTCCAATCGCGGTGGGTCGGCGTGGATACTACCTTGCCGGTCAACAGCAGCGCACAGGGTTAAATCTATGCGTGCCACCTTGATTGGATAGAGGTCTATTCAGTCTCTACGAAACAAGCAAACTACAGCACCTGGGGCGTATACATAACTACAGAGTAGGCTACTTCAGAACACAGAGGTGAAACAGCAGCTTAGAACGCGAACTCCAGCCCGCAAACGCCAGCAAAATGGCGTCACTGGCCGGCAACGTGTTGGAAAGCCGTTTGCCAATCAGCGCCTGGTAATCCACTTGGCAGCCGCAAGTCCAGCCAATAGGGAAACATTTCGCAGCATGCAGTCGCCAATCAGACACGAGGTCCGTACGCAGAGCCTCGCGCAGCCAATCAGAGAATGTGCACGGTCGAATCACAGGAACAGCCACGCTATTTCGTCTCTTTGTACTTTTCTACTCTGCGAGAACTGTCGAGTTAAGCATAGCCATCAGGTAAACTCGCATAACTCTGGAGTGTCTAGTGCTGAAGCAACTTGAAACATAATGATCAGTGGACAGTGTGTGCGTTTATTCCACGCGGTATTCAAGTGGAGAGTAAAGAGATTTGGGCAGCTCTTAACATCGAGGTTCTGACAGCCGTTGAGAGTGAAGCGAGGTGAGTATGGAGCAGTGCCGGAATGAAAGGACGGGGGAAACGGGAGATCCCCGAGAACAACCTGTCTATCAGTGGCATCGTACGGCACGATTCTCACATGCGAAAATCCGGGAGCGACCCCACCGGGAATTGAACCCGGTTCGTCTATGTGGGAGGCGAGTATTCTAACCACTACACCTCCGCGGCCCCAGCAGTATTGCAACCTGCTCCCACTTGGACGTGAATGCACATCGGCGAAGCAAGAATTAGCAAGATATTCTTCAGCGATTAATATTTCTGGGGCCACTGCCGTGCCTCCGAGAAGGTTATATTTGATTAGCCGATGATGGAGGAAGGGTTGGGGTGGGCCGGCTCCAGCTTCGCTCGTTAGCACCCTGTTTTAATTGCCCGGTAATCGAAATTCCTTGGGAGAAAATGACCTGCCTTCGCCCAGATAACACCTGCCCGGCTCGTAATTAAAACTTTTCCTCCTGCCGTAGATTCGCATTTTCATCTCTTTCACTCTAACGCGGACGAATCGTCTGCCGGTGGTGCAACGGAATGAAGTCCCCCCCCTCCCCCGGTACATTATATTTCCAGTTTCCTAAGCTGCGTACGTCGCAGTCTTTGGGAATTTCGGAATTTCAATCTCCACGTACATTGTACACATTTGTGGACATTACGAACACTCTGCAGGGGCCGCGGTGGCGTAGTGGTTAGACTACTCTCCTCCCTCCAAAGCAAAACGGGTGCGATTCCCGGCGGGGTCGCTCCCGTGTTTTCGCATGTGGGAATCGTGCCGGACGATGCCGCTGGTCGACGATATTTCAAGGGGGATGTCCTGTTGCCCCGACCTTTTCATTCCAGCACTGTTCCATACTCACCTACTCATCGGCTCTCAAGACCTCGATGTTAAGAGCCGCCCAAATCTCATCACTCACTCACTCACAATCTGTCAGAGATTGCTATTCATCCAAGACTACAAAAACAAAATTCACACTACTTGCTCTATTTCGAGACGTCACCGACGTGATCTTTTATGCACTGCACTGGACACGCCTATTGTATTATTTGAAGCCCATTACTTACTAGCCAGCCGTCTTCAAGAAAGAAGGTGGCAACCGTTTATCAATGAAATCGAAAGAGGCACCTAATTTTAGCGAAAAAAAGTTCCACGCATGCAACGAGTGCGGGTCAAATGAAAATATTTAAAATGTGACGAAAATCGAAAAACTTTTCTAACGCCTTGTAGTATGGTACGAGATAGGAGATTAGTGTGACGCATAACCAACAGGTGGAATAATGGTGTTGCACGCTACTCGAGGGCTCAGTAATAGTGTTAAGATGGCGGCTTCGCTATCAATACGCACCAAAGGGGAGTAGAAGTCCCTTATCCTTTTTATTTTTTAATAGTACAGTGATCACACCTATCGAACTTAACCACAGAAAGAAAGTGCAGTATGGTGATGCATGTTACAAATGTAAGAGTTGTCCAATTATAGCTCGTCCCAAAATTTATCCGCGAATTTTTAGGTCTTCAGTGATTCGCAACCAGGCACATAAGACGTATAGAAATTATCACTAACAGACATGAAAGAGGATCTGAGTTAAAGTGTTTCTTAAGTACAACTTGGCAGCAACACCAATAGCGCTTACAACACACCGCGTGTCTTTAAGCACTTGAAAAATTATTTATTACATGCTGTGTTGAAAGACTAAAGTGATCTCGAAACATCGTGATGAACGCAAGTATGAAAACAAAAATATGTTTGCAAATTTTGTCATCAAGGGCAAAAATGTGAGCTACACCCCAACTTAATAATCAAAATGTCAAGACGGAAATGTTCTTCGTAATTAGTCAGGTGGTGATTCTAACGTTCTGTTTTGAATTTACACTAAACTATTTATCTTCTTCTCCCCACACACAGAGTATTATTTTCTGACTTTTTAAAATTTAAGTTAGAGACGTGAACAAAAAATATTTTTTAATTTGTACGTTATCTGGCAATGAAACGTACGTCACAGTTCTGTGCGCAGGCCTACTCACTTGTCCATGGGCTGTTTGTTACCAGAGTAAGAAGCAATCATCTTTCTGAATTGTCTACACCTGGGTTTGGTAAGCGAATATTACCAGTCATCTTGGACGTGCTAAATTAACTGTGGGTCAATAACGAAATTCAAGCAAATGCACGCGCGCTTTCGGTTTATCCTTTCAGCAAACAGTAAAATGAATCTAGTAAGTTTCTTCGCTCGCGGATTCATTCAAGGCCAGGATGTATCTCGTATTACTACCGCAATTGGCAAACAACGTATTTGGCGCGCACTGGAAAACTCTTAGCATTTAATAAACTCGCAGTAAAATTACGTTTTTAACACTTAGAACGCTTTACCCGAGTGTAACTCAGGCTGCACTAAACATGGCAATTTCCCTGCCACTGAATGCAAAAACTGCTTGGGTTTAGTTTCACTGTTTAGTTCATTATTGTCAGGGTGATAAAAGAACTAATCTAAAAATAAACACCAATCATAGCGAATAAAAATAATCATATTTTTATGATAACTAAATGGAAAAATACATATTATTTAACAGGAAACTACAAAGTAAAGCTGTAAAACTTAAAATATTTAATTGCACACGTTGTCCAGTATTTTAAATGTTTGTATTTAAATACATCTCAACTTCATCAGTAGTCACTTTAGCTGAGATATCTAAGGCGTAGCGGTCGAGCATAGATGATCTAGCGATTCTCGGTCGGGCTTTCGACTCTCTTTATGTGAACCAAAACTGTTAAATGTGCGTAGAGCCAAACAAATCTTTAGTTTCATCTACCAAATCTTTGTTCATGGAAACCAAATAAGGACAACAAAATAATTTGGTTTCAACAACTAAATATCTCATTGCTCCTATGCAAACCATTAATTTGATTGTGCCAAACAAACTTTGTTTGATTCAACAAAAACCTTTTTCTCAGTGCAGTCAATTTGACATTCCATTGGCCGACAACCAGCCAATAATAGACTTTATTCAGTTGAGTAAGCGTGCCAAGTGTAGGCAGATCCAATAGGACGGTGGTAAATGGGAAAGTAGAGTCAAACAGAAACGGCGATCTTATAATGGGGTATATAATTGGCGAAATTATACGCTTTCTTGAATGCCGGTAAGTATGGACAAAACTCGATGTGTTTAGTCATGGGAAATCCAATTGAGACTGTGTTTCCTTTGCGGCGAAAGAGGACGCAAATATTACATAATTTTGAGTTTACAGACGACTGTGCGTAATATGACTTACGTGTCAATGCGCTAGGGAATATTTATTATTTATAATGTCTACAGAACATAACCCTTCTCTGCTTTGATATTGAGCTTTGTATCCCACGATGCAGAATTTACCCGAGCCTCAGTGAGCAAAAAGAATAAAATCTGCGGGTTTAGTGATGTGCGCGCTGCCCTAATAATTCCCATAAATTAGGGGAATCTTCCCCAGAATTATACAGTTGTCACATTGAAGCAATGTCTGTAAAATGGGATTGCTTAACTACTCCACTTATATAAGAAATACGGAAACTACTACTTAAGCCACGAACGTTTTCGAGGAAACATGAAGCCTTAGTAATAGAAGAATGATGGTTCCTGCACCAATTATAGTTATTCAGAACACTTTATTTTATAAGTTTAAAATAAAAACAACCTAGGACAGACTGTAGAGATGTTAGACAATAATTCAATACCAGGATTTCGTAAATTCAAGAAGAAATACGAATTAATTTTTTCCCAGATATTTTTCGTTACTTAATAGTATATATATATATATATAATTATATAATTACATATACATATGTTTATAATGATATATATAACACTGTGGCCTTCACAGATATATGTACACTCGAGTGAGAATTATTATCAGGTAATGCATCAGTGTTCCTTTTTTTTTTTGCTGGACTATTATTTGCTGAGAATCAGTCAGATGGCGACATTTATGTTTTGGTCTTTTATCAGAAACTTTCCACAGTGCAGAATTTGAGGTCAAGCCTCGTACTATATTATTTCTGAAATTTTTACGCTTGTACTATCTACCTAAAGCATCATGGCAAGTAACTATTAGTATTTATATATCCATCGTTAACACTCATGTATTTTACAGCTTCCTAATTTTGAACCAAGGATGTATTTCTCACTGCATTTTTAATACTGTATTGTGAGCTTATTGCTCAACAAATTAAAGCGCAGTAGATAAAAGTCTCGTAAATCTTTCTCGGGTAAATAATGATGAAGCAGAATTTCGTTTGTGATATATAATAATCACAATGGAAGGGTCCAGTTATTTTTTGCACACGTGGTTACGAATTTTTGCCCTAGTTGGTCCTGAATAAAATATTAGATGTAAATATTAGAGAACAATTTTGTCCTACGCCATTTTACGTGCATAATCTTGCGGCACTCGAAGTTGGTTTCTAAAATTGTCTCCTAAGCAAAAAAAAAAAAAAAATCTTTAAAGGAAGAAAAATAAAACATATAACATTACAAAATAAATAATTTAGATACAGAAGATTACAAAATTAAACATTTGACAAACAAATTCAATTTGACTTGACTCCATAATTTTTCCGTAATAAAGCAACGCCTTAATAGCCAGAGATACGATGGAAAAATATATCAAGTGCTGTTAGAGATGTAAACAAACCTTACGTCGTTTTCTGTGCGGTTTTGAGAGATTATTCAAGAGAACTTTCGTAGACTGGATTTTCTAACCGAATTTCCATCTCCTTCTAATTCATGGTAGGAGACGTGGATGGGAATTTTGGAACAATCTGCAGGCGGTAATAATAACAACAGGCGATGCTCCACGGCTCTCTTACGCTTTATTTTACGGGAACCCCCTTCTTTTCCCCAAGGTAGTTCAGTTCCGACCTTATAAGCATTATCTCTAAAGACGCGCGTGTAGCGAGGGAGGGAAAACACGGAAGGAAACCACGCGTTATTCAATTTCGCAGCGGCGCTACCTCCTAAATAAGAGAGCGGGTGCTGTTTTCATTCGTGCCGAGGTGAAGTTTATAAGAAGTTGCCTGCAGGAGTCATATTTTCCCCTTGCTGCCCCTCACATTTTCCCTTCCTAACCTCATTCTAAGTGGTCCAGCGCAGCATCTCTCGCGGTATCCCCCCCCCCTTCCGCCAGCTAACCTAGCCAAGTCCCAGCCCATCTCACCCCACCACAGTCTTCGTCGTGAAATACGGGCTTCATTTTAAAAGTAGTACCTGCCCGGGCCCTCGATATACCTCCTCTTTTTAATACTTTGAAAAGTCGACTTTTTAATATGACCATAAGGGAACACGACCAGCGTGTCCATTAGCTGGCAACGTGCTCAAGCAACGCGGGGCAACATTCATGTTCTACAAAAACGCATTAAAAGTTGACTTCCAATGCTTCGCTTGCGCCGTTTAGTAGTTACGTTTCATTTACGAGTTGAGTAGAGAGATTTGGGCGGCTCTTAACAACGAGGGCTTGAGAGCCGATGTTTCATTTATATTTATACAAATAAGTGCAGTTCCTATAAATGACCAGATTTTGCGCCCTTATGTAGCCAAACGATAGACTGAACAGTTCTGCACATCGCTTAAATCTACGTCATTTGTTCACACAAGAACAGATTTCATTTCAAACAAGAATGCAAGTGATTCTGTCGCAGCCATCCAGGACGTGTCAAACAAACATTGAGCCAATGAACTGACGGAAGCCTTCATGTTCTGACCCTGCAACCTGTCGCAAAATAGTTGCGTGGATTCCTTTAGTATTTTTAAAAGTCCCTCAAATCGCCTTTTATATTTATTTAGGGCATTTTATGAATTCATCTGCTGGTTCATTATTATTTTACCCAACAGTTTCCCACGAAACCTGTTTATTCATGTGGTAGCATATCTGCTTCACAGTCGGTCATTCGTGGGCTCGATACCAGCAAACCGCAGTACGCGGGAATTTATTATAAGTTGTTAATTATTATAAGTTGTTAATTATTATATGTGGTTAATTAATGCCTGTGAGTTTCCTCTGCGTGTGCCCTCGCAATACCTATCCGTTAAGACTGAGACAGAAGTAATAAATCTTATTTTATTTAACAGGTTCGGTCACCATGGGAATTTTCCACATGGACAATAATTACGTCAGAAACTGTACACAGCAACGAATCTGTGTCCAGGGCTTTGAATTTATTTCTTGTAGTTATCAGATCTGCAAACGTTTCTACGCCTCTTGTTCATGAATGGTGAATGCAAATATCGCCCAAGAAAAAGCAAGAAGCACGTTTTGACAAGAGTACTGTGCAGGCAAAATATACACGTTTTTAACACTTATGAATATGACGTATGCGTAATTTTACGGGTTAGAAACAGTATTAATAATTTCAGTTTTATAGAATCGTCGGTCAAATGCGCTCGGGATATAAAAGAAAGCGGGTGTTCTAAAACGGCATGCAAGTACCACTTTGAAAACAGAAAACCCGAAAGAACTACATATATAGCAACCTTTTATATAGTAGTATAACAACAGCATAATATAAATATTTGCAGTCATTTTTTGGAGTTAGTTAGGGACGGTTGATACTTAAAATACACACACTCTAGCAAGCAATATTTGTGGCGATTTCTGTACATATCGTTTATCAAGTTTACAGACTTCAACATTGACTTGAATTCATTTACACCGCATAAATTTCACAGGTGCAAGAGAAAATGAGAAAGTATGGTATTTGAATAGTCTGAATTTTAATTTGAACTTAGCGTGTCCAAGCATAATTTATTGTAATAGTAAACAGTTTCGGCGAATTTTGAAAGAAAAAAAATCCCCGTAGAATTTTTTTCTAGGAGAGGGATGGGCCAGCTGTTTAAAAACGAACATAATTGCAAACTACATAAAAAAGACACACACAAACTCTTGGTTTACTCTGGATTCAGAGTGGGTACGGAAGCTCGTGGTCCAAAACCAAAGAAGCCTTAACGAACGCGACGCCCGACCTCCTCCCCAACTACGTGACGTCGACTGGCCTGCTGGCCAGGAAAACAGTGCTACGTGACCCCGAGTGAGTGTGTTTAAACCGTGGGGAATAAAATCCCAAAGCTTTTGAAGACAGCACAAACACCGTAGCCAAACAAACTGATATAATTTCGTTATTAAAATCCCAATCGAGCGTGGCTACTCACTCCTCTTTTCAGCGATGGACTCGTCCAGCCCACTCAAGCTGGAGCACTTGGACTCGACCATCAGCGAAGCCTACCGGAAACGGCACGGTCTTTTTTAAAACAGTTACTTCATTAATTTTAATTATTTAAATTATTTGTATTAAGTTAAAGTGTATGTGTTTATTGTCTTTCCAGCAGGCTGCCTACCATGGCTCAAAATTAATTATTCCATTTCTCTAGTGCGGTGACATGCTCCATGATGTCACAGTCATAGATATAATTAACATTTAATTAAATACGGGGATGTCACCATTTGTATTTTAGCATGTAATTTTATTATGTAACACTATTTAGCAATAAGTGGGTTCATGCCATTTTTCCACTTTTTTTGGCGCCGGCTTCGGCCAGGATTAGCGAAAGCCGACGCCATGTTGCTAGTCTGCCTTCAGCACTCGGGCCGGCCGGCAGCACGGGAATTTCGGTCCACGCGGACCCCCGTGGCATCTTTTGTCACTTTCATTCTCCATAGTCATGTAATTAACCGGAACATTTTACTTATTTAGTGCCCAGGGGACGACTGTCTGCCTCCATGCAGTCCTAACAGGGCTTAACGCGTCACGCTTACTTCCTCTAATTTCTCCATGTCTTAGGCCGGTTTTATAGCATAAGTGTGTGCATAGCATAAGGGCATGTATCACGAACAATAAGTTAACGTCTAAATCCCACGCTTGTGTTTTCTTGTGTTCACCCCCTCAGGGTATTTAGGGCGCTAAACCCACTTGTAGCAAACCAGAGTGTAAGTAAGGCATGCGAGGTGGCCCTCAATCTCACCAACATAATAGTGAAAACCATAGGTTTGTTCAATCACTGGTAACTCCATCATCTCCAAGCACCACAGATCGACAGAGGACTCCAGGCACCCGCGGGCCGTCGACCGCACGATCCTCACTAACTCATGCTGATTGAGTTATGGCGCCGGGAAACTTCACCAGTTTTCACGTTAACCTTGGTAAGCCAGGTAAGGTGGGAACCCACATCAACACCCCTGGAATGAATGCCATACACTCTAACGAGAAGAAACGGATTTTTGACCGTCAAGACGTTAACTTTGGAACATGAGGTTTCGTTTCCGAATAGCGGGTAAGCTGCCACTCAAAGCAGCCTACAACGAGAAGTATGTTCAGTCACCGCGTCCGCTATAAACATGTGAAGTTAACTTTGAAACGCGTGAGGGGAAGGTGACCCTCTTCGCCGATAGTAAAAGAAGGGGAGCTGGTATAAGGAGGGGAAAGTGTACACACATTGCCGCAACACAATTGCACACATTGCGGTAGCACTTCACGTCAACGGCAGCACATCACACAGCGTACGCTAAACATTGCAGTTTTCCGCATGCAATGACTTCAAATTAATTAGTTTGCTTAGAACGACCAGCAAGCAAATTACCTATATACCAGAATTTATGAATGATAAACGTAAAGTGATTTTAAAAATGTGTTTGGTCAACTTAATTTATGGACCTTTCTAGCATCAATTGTGTATGCTGCACGAATCCAGGTCTCGTCAACATAAATTACTGGTCGTTTATTTTCTCCTTAATTGTCATTAGTTCTCATTACGCGTAAATATAGACCCCGCCAAGAAACAACATCTGTTCTCTCCATTAAAACATGGCTGTTGTTCTTGAATTTTTTTGTAAACAAAATCACATTGTGTTTACAATTTTTCTAAGATTTTTCTACGTCCATGACAATTTATTTCAGTTTTCAACATTGTCAATATGTTCTTGATTGCTGGTAATTCTTTTCTAACCGTATTACATTTCTAGAACTCCCAGGAAAAAAACACAAATAAAATTCAAAAAATAACTATTTGCCCGCTAATTTTAAATTATATTTTTCGGGTGCGCATACTTTCGTGCCACTTGTACTTGCAATGTTTATATCTATACGTATTTTACAAATTGTAGCCACATACATCCATGTTGCAGTTGCCGCTCGCTATGTAATGATTTTCTATGAGATGTTTACGTCTTCCAGATTGCTATGCAGAATCCAAGAACTTTACAACATTAGTCCACTGATCATTTCTCGGCTTCCACTATGAATGGTACGCCGTTTCTTACTTGAAGATGCCATATCTCGATAGTTGCTTATTAGTGCGTTACGCGAAGTCATGAATACAAAAACCCGCAGAGGTTCTCTCGCGTTTTCTCGCCTTTGAATGTATGACCAACAACTCGTTCTCATGCCCCACCGACGGTAGGCTAGAAGTCGTGACCATAGAGTAAGGCAGGCCTAAATCAAGGGTGGACACTGCTATGTTAAACCAACGGACCACTAAATAGGGACGTCGAAGGTTGGCGATATCGCGATAACCAATTTCAAATTTACTGGTTGGCTACACCGCCAAACAGTTGACTGTTTTGTTTCCCGCGTCACCTGCTTGGCGGGATGGTGTCGTGCTGTTGCTATCCAGAGTAGCATCACTTCTAGTAAACATGTTTAAGTGACTTCGGAAAACCCTGGAGGAGAGGAAATCCGATCCGGCTTCCAATACGTTCAGAAGCCCACGACTTTCCGCCTGAGATTTCTGCCCGTGCAGTCTTGCTTTCTTTCCAGACATGTTGTTAGGGGCATTAGCAACGGAAAAATTTGTTATTTTACAATTGTAATATTGCCTAACTTTAGGATATTATCGTGATTACTATTTTCTAGCAAAATATTTCGAGCAAATAGTTTTCACATAAACACGTCTCAAATTCTCAACTTTCCGGGTTTAGAAATGTTACAATAATGAAAACTAACTTACTTACAGAAATAAGACAATTCACACTGAAAGGCGATGCCAAGAGCTACCTCACATCTTATAAAATCGTACAAGGAAATGTTTGGGCAATTTCAAAAAAATTGCTGAAGTTAAGGCAATTCTTTTATATTTTGGGTTTGTAACTGTAATTTAACTTTTGTATAGTAACTTTGGTTACGCATATCTTAAAATGAGTAAGGACAAGACATTTCAGGTGCCCTTATCCAATTTTCTACAAATAATTAGTTTAATTTATTTGTACATTTAAAAAACAATACAATTTTGACTTTGACATGTTAATTTGCAAAAAAAAAAAACCATACAATCCCAAAAAAATGTATCTAAGAAAAAAATACTCACAGTTAATGTCTACAAGTTGAACAGAATGTGGTAAAAATATAACATAAATTTTTCCGTTGTCAACGCCCTTAATGCGGTACCGTAATATCGTGGGCACGTTACACGTTAATGCCACATATTATCGGCACTGTACGTATCAAGGCATCAGTGCCCAGTCTTCCTTTTGGCTGATCTGATTTGTGGAATTGTCTACACCTATTTGACATAAAAGGTTGATGCGAATAACTTCGAGAAGGCAGCGCGTTGTCCACTTGACTGCAAGACAAGTGCTGGACATAAGTACAGCGCATACCGAAAACATTGGGACCGTGATCGTGTAGCTGTTAGACTGCTCGTCTCCCATCTATGCGAACCGGGTTCGCTTCCCGGTGGGGTCGCTCCCAGATGTTCGCATGTGGGAATGAATCGCACCGGACGATGCCGCTGGTCGGCGGGGATCTCCAGTTTCCCCCACCCTTGCATTCTGGCGCTGCTCCAAACTCACCTCACCCTCATCGGCTCTCAAGTCCTCGATGTAAAGAGCCACCAAAATCTCTCCACTCACCAAAAAAATTACGCTATTGCAACACGTGAATTCGGAAAATAATGTGTGACCGACAGGGTTGAGTTAGAAAAAATAAATGTTTGCAATCGGTTAAATAAAGGAAGCGAAAAGTGGCGCTGGCCCTGGCTTTTATAAAGAGGTCCTGAACTACGACAACTGCCGTCAGTTTTTCTGCCGAGAGGGATACGGTAACGAAGTGCCTATTCTGAAAGCGGACCCTCGGGGCCAGGAAATAGTCTTCAGCCCCGCCGACTCATTTACATTCTGCGTCGTATTCTTTCCCTCCCATCAAATTGCCGCTGTAATGGGAAGCGCTCCTGCTCACCCCACCGCCAGTACTGTTGGAGGAGGGGG